>JAUELF010228155.1:0-13900 GCA_031471495.1 Clinocardium nuttallii
TGACGTCGGGGGATCAAACACAAGGAAGGCGTGGTTTGATTTGAAGCCATCAGCATAGAAGTTGTTCATTGATGGAACTATGTCAACTTCGTCGTCGTAATAGACCACACTTATCCATTCCTTAATGTCATCGTCGTAGATGTTGGCCCCATGACATATAGCGCATGCTCTATTCTTGTAATTCTTCTTTAAAGATTTCGAATATACTGGAAAAAAGTTTCCCCAATGCGCAACCTTCAAATCAGGACTGCACGATCCAATGATCTCAGTCGGGTTATAATATATGCAGCCATTACGGGGCGGGTTCATCTCAAACTTATAATGTACAAACGGAATATTTAACTCGACGTTACTCGGATGTAAGCAGGCTGGTTCTCTTAGCGGACTTTCCTTCATGGTCTCAAAGCAACAACTCCTAGTTTCAAAACAGTTTGCGTTGCACGAACAGTCTATTCAAAAATAAATATGAGAAAATGTGTAAACAAAAAGCACATATCACAATAGACCTATATGCCTAACTCTGCAAGAAAAACCTGTCTTTCGGGACGGTTACCTCGGCAATTGTCCTCAAAGTTAACAGGTATTTCTCTGAATCGTGTAATCACATAAGATAATACGATTTACCACTCTTGTTAATTGAATATATGGTATAATGTCAGTGCTTATAATCAGCTGAAAATTATATTACAATATTTACTTATAATTATTATAGAAATTAATAATGACATAATGTATGATTCCATTAGACACCTGTTTATCTAAAAAATAATTAAAGGCCTTAATTAGATATTTTACATATGTTGTTTTTATTTAATGATTATGTCATATAACAGCCTTGTAGTTGGGTATTAATTGGTCCAGTCTTCGTGAAAGTATAAAAGCCGAATTTCGTTGTAAACTGGACATACTATCATAATGTGAAATTCATCTTCAACAACATAGCAGTTTTTGCAAAGACAAATATTACAAAATCCCCAAAAAATAATCAATAGTTTGGAGTCTTTCCTTTCCTTAATCAAGAAATTCCTAGAACAGCTACAATTTGATAATATGCGACGATTCTGTATGAAATATCCAAATATGAGTTACAGTTCTACATTTAATAGAGATTTAAAGTATTGATTTAATTTCAAAAAGGTGAATCTTTGATATTTTGCTGAGGATTGTGGAGAAGGCAATCACTTAGACATTATTTGCAGCATTTAAAAATTGCACACAACATCTACTCAAATCAATACTCATATAACAAATGTTTAAACTTAGATTTCCATGTCTTTCTGCCATGTTCATCTAACCCTCTAATACTGGTTGTCCCAGAAACAGCTAGTGTTTAACCAATTCAATGAAGCATATCAAAAAAATGAAACTGTTGCAAACAATAACTTAATGGGAAAAATTGTTCACATTTGTGACGTGGCATAGCTAGATCAGCCTATTCAGACTAATGAAATAAACAAAAGTATTTTTGTATGTGTAAATTCAAATCGCTTTTTGAGAATATTCAAGCCCTCCTATTTGCAGATGACATTCCCTGTGTCTCAGACGATAAAGCTAATTTGTAGAAACAATTAAATGCGATAAAGAAATATTGTCTATCAGTTAAAATGATATAAAACATAGATAAAACAAAAATAATAGTTTTCCGAAATGGTGGTGTCTTCCTTTCGCAAAAAATAATGAGCGAATTAAACTCCAGAATAATTTAGCATTATTTCCAGAATGCACCAGCTTTTATATTTCATCACCTAAATAGCAATGATTTTATACTTTTACAACACTGAAAAAAAGTATTTTCATATGTTCGTTAACACCTGGGAAATATGATATATATATTTTTGAAAAATCTTGTTTAGATTCTTCCTTCCCTTTAAAGTGCTCAACATGGTTGTACTCTTACAATCGCCATCTGTTACAATGTTTGAATTAACAGTCTTTTTATATTTAAGATGACAAGTTATAGGGAACTGATTAGAAAATATAATGGACATAACACAAACAATGGGAATATTTTGAGAATTTGATCTTGCACGCAAAATTTAATTAGACATAGATTGTACCAAACAAGGTCGCATTCTGACCCGTTATTGAAACGGGTGTCCAATATAAAGTGACACGTTATTCCTTATGTAAAACATGACAAACGTCATCAGTTTTTGTTAACATCTGTTTTTCTTGTATAAAGTAAATAGTAACTCATTATGTTATATATTACTGCCACGTGTGATCATTTAATAAATTGTTAAAAGCTGAACCCTGTTTATTTACAAAGAAATTAAGTTATTATTATTAAATATTGTCTGGTATTCTTATGATTTTATCATGGTTGATGTTAGACAATTAATTTTAAATGTACTTTGATACAAACAAACAGTTGTGTTACTTATGAGAAATAATGTCTAGACTAATGAAAACCACAATTAAAATTATTTTAAAGTACATTTTCTATCTATATACAAGGTTAGGCATATGGCGCGCCTCCGGCGATGGGTAGCAAACACGGAGACGAGATGGAACAATTGAAAATAAAGTCGAAATCGGTAGAATTATGTGAAATAAACGAACAAATGAAACATAAATTAAATATCAAATATACACTCTTCATAATGTAAGTTAGACTAAATTGATGCTATAAGAATTATAACTATAAAATCACATAGAAAAGTATGAATACTGTTCACAAAATATACTATACCCATGCAGCATTGATTCTTGTCCTGAGTCATGCTATTGTTGCTAATGTTAATTTTACCGCAAAATTCAACACCGGGACAAAGGTATGCGAGATCTGGTAATATATCTGTCCAATCCACGTCCGTAAAATTGCAGGTGGAATACAGAACCAAACAGGCTAAAACAGCGATGTTTATTCGACGAAACATTTTTAAAATAAAGTCTGTAAATCTCTTCTAACTTCGTTCTGAAATAAGACGGATAACACACGTATGGCACAGAGTGCTCCAATTACAGTCTATAATAGAGCAAACCTCAGTCTGCCATACCCGAATTTAAACAATATTTAAAGATGGCTTTAAAACTTTATTTAGGTATGACATAATTAACGACTTTTAACAGTGTATTCAGTAATTACACTAATATAGGCCTCTAGCCAAAATGACAATATACAATCATGAATATTTAAACTACATTTACGAATGACGTTACGAACGACTTTAAACAACTTAAAGTATGGCGTTATGATTCATTTCCATATGGCATAACGAACGACTTAAAACAACATTTACATGATACGTAATGCACGACATTAAACAACATTTATGTATGAATTTATGAACCACTCATAACAATATTTAAGTATTGCGTATTGCACGACTTCAAACTACATTCAAGTATGGCGTAATGAACACCTCAATGTATGTATGGCGCAATGAACTACTTTAGACCACCCTTATGGCGTAATGAACTTATTTAAACTACAATTACGTATGGCGTAATGAACTTCTCTGATCTACAATTGCGTATGGCGTAATGAACTACTTTAGACCACCCTTATGGCGTGATGAACTTCTTTAAACTACCATTACGTATGGCGTAATGAACTTCTTTAAACTACAATTACGTATGGCGTAATGAACTTCTTTAAACTATAGTTACGTATGGCGTAATTAACTTCGTTAAACTACAATTACGTATGGCGTAATAGACTTATCTAAACTACAATTACGTATGGCGTAATGAACTAGTTTAGACCACCCTTACGGCGTAATGAACTTCTTTAAACTACAATTACGTATGGCGTGATTAACTTCTTTAAACTAGAATTACATATTGCGTAATAAATTTCTTTAAGCTACAATTACGTATGGCGCAATGATTTTCTTTAAACTACAATTACGTATGGCGTAATGAACTTCTTTATACTTCAATTACGTATGGCGTACTGAACGTACTAGATCACCCCTATTGCGTAATGAACTTCTCTAAAGTATAGTTACGTATGGCGTAATGACCTATTTTAGACCACACTTATGGCGTAATGAACTTCTGTAAACTACAATTACGTATGGCGTAATGAACTTCTTTATACTACAATTACGTATGGCGTACTGCACTACTTTAGATCACCCCTAATGCGTAATGAACTTTTTTAAACTACAATTACGTATTGCGTAATAAACTTCTCTAAATTATAGTTTCGTATGGCGTAATGACCTACTTTAGACCACACTTATGGCGTAATGAACTACTTTAAACTACAATTACGTATGGCGTTATGAACTTCTTTCAGCTACAATTACGTATGGCGTAATGAACTTCTTTAAACTACAATTACGTATAGCGTAATGAACTTCTTTAAACTACAGTTACGTATGGAGTAATTAACTTCTTTAAACTACAATTACGTATGGCTTAATGAACTTCTTTAAGCTACAATTACGTATGGCGTAATGAACTTCTTTAAACTACAATTATGTATTGCGTAATGAACTTCTCTAAACTATAGTTACGTATGGCGTAATGACCTATTTTAGACCACCCTTATGGCGTAATGAACTTCTTTAAATTACTATTACGTATGGCGTTAAGAACTTCTTTAAAATACAGTTACGTATGGCGTTATGAACTTCTTTTAAACTACAGTTACGTATGGCGTAATTACTTTCTTTAAACTTCAATTACGTATGGCGTAATGAACTTCTTTAAACTACAATTACGTATGACGTACTGCACTACTTTAGATCACCCTTATGGCGTTATTAGCTTCTTTTAAACTACCGTTATGTATGGCGTAACTAACTTCCTTAAACTACAATTACGAATGGCGTAATGAACTTCTTTAAGTTACAATTACGTATGGCGCAATGCCTTTATTTAAACTACAATTACGTATTGCGTAATGAACTTCTTTAAACTACAATAACGTATGGCGTACTGAACTACTTTAGATCATCCTTATGGCGTAATGAACTTCATTAAACTACAATTACGTATTGCGCAATGAACTTCTCTAAACTATAGGTACGTAGGGCGTAATGACCTACTTTAGAACTCTTATGGCGTAATGTACTTTTTTAAACTTCAATTACGTATGGCGCAATGAACTTCTTTAGACTGCAATAACGTATGGCGTAATGAACTTCCTTAAGCTACAATTACGTATGGCACAATGAACTTCTTTAAACTACAATAACGTATGTCTTAATGAACTTCTCTAAACTATATTTACGTATGGCGTAATGACCTACTTTAGACCACCCTTATGGCGTAATGAACGAATTTAAACTACAATTACGTTTGGCGTAATGAAATTCTTTAAGATACACTTACGTATGACGTAATGAACTTCTTTAAACTACAATTACGTTTAGCGTAATGAACTTATTTTAACTACAATTACGTGTGTCGTACTGAACTATTGTAGATCACCCTTATGGCGTTATTAACTTCTTTTAATCTACAGATACGTATGGCGTAATTAACTTCTTTAAACTACAATTACGAATGGCGTAATGAACTTATTTAAGCTACAATTACGTATGGTGCAATGACTTTCTTTAAACTACAATTACGTATGGCGTTGAGTGTCAGCATTCTCTTTCTCTCTCAATGTATCTTTAAATCTTAGGATTAATC
Source organism: Clinocardium nuttallii (assembly GCA_031471495.1). Lineage (NCBI taxonomy): Eukaryota > Metazoa > Mollusca > Bivalvia > Cardiida > Cardiidae > Clinocardium > Clinocardium nuttallii. The sequence goes on from JAUELF010228155.1 coordinate 5,593, forward strand.
ATACATCATGCCATTTGTAACTATATTTTATCATTTCAAGTAATGACAAGGATTCTAAGCATCACAGACGCCGCGCATAAAGCATGAATTAAGGGAAGCAGATGCAGTTCAGTAAATTTAAATAACTGCAAACGGATATGATCTGAATGTTTTGAATAAGAAGGCCAAATGTCTCTTTATTTTAAACAAGAAAGCAAATATGTCCTTTTATTTCTCACCTGGCTACCAAAGTGTATAATACAATGTTATCAAGAGCAAAGAGGGTCAATTTTGACGTATGGATTAGACATTTTATATGCTATGATTTTTGTGATATCAAGCATGTAAATATAGTCGTGCGAAAGGACAAGTTTAGTCTTCAAACTATTTGGTTTACCTTTTGCTTAACATTGACTGCAACAAATGTGTCATACAAGCTTATGTTTCTTAAATTTTACCAAAGATCTTTTTTTAAGGATGTACTGAACTGAGAAGTTGAAATTTAAGAAAAATAAATTGTTACTTTCTTATTAAATCTTCTGATTGTGTTGTCAATTAAAACATTTTGGTCAATATACCTTTTTATAATGCTTCAAAATTGAAAAAAAAGGTGAAATTTATTTCAACAAGCTTGAACATATTTATTAGCAAAATTTAGAATTTATGAAATTAAAAGAACAAATTCACATTTATGGTCAAGAATACAATGGTCTGAATGAACAACTGTATTGGGAGAATCGTTTTAAGTTTTAAAATACAACAGAAATAAATAGGAAAAACATCCCCTGAAACTTTTTCCTACGCGTTGATGAATCGAGTCGTCATAACAGCAGTAAACACAACAAAAGCATAGCCTAGTGAACGTTTAAAAAAAGGGTAGCCTAGAAAGTTGGGGAACAGTTATTAAATACAAATGTTAATGTGTCTTAAGTTTTGTAATGACGGTAGAATATGTACATATGTTGTATCTTGTTGTTTCTTAAATCAGTTAATACAATTTATTCATTCATAACGGTTGTGTTTTCAAACATATAACTGAGTATCTCTTTACAATAATATTTGTTGGTTGCTCCTTTTTTTATTACATCACCCCGTAATACAAAATTAAAACCTATCCCATACTGACGCCGCGCTTCCACGCGGTGTCCACAATGTGAGTTTTTAGACAAGACAATACAACATTGTATTGGTATACGCTAATACAGATTTAATATATTTGGCCAATTCAAGAAAAATATTAGGACTCTTCCAGTTGACAATCAAAATTATAAAACGATTAAATATTGAAGAAAACAATGTACATACCAATATAAATAAAATGTCTCTCCGTGTGTATGTTGCAATAATTATGATTCCACGTCTATTTATACAGACAGTAATAAATGGCAGGAACAAATCAATTGTTATTTACTGTATATAGCCTACCATATATCGTGTTGTATTGTTATGACCATATATATATATCCATATGACCAATCAAATCCAAGTCAAAACTGCAGTAATTTAAATGCCGATTAAAGGATTTAAAAAGTAAAAGTTGAATAAAACAAGAACCGTTTTGCAATATTTTAGATAGATGAGCAGTCCCCCGTGAGAAAGCCAACATAATGGCACCTGCGTAATGTATCGACCAGGTCAGTCTGCGCTATCAGCGCGGACTGATTAGGGCCAGCACATTCCGAATCTGGGGAATGGAGGTATAGAGTAATGATTTCTGAAACAGAAAATCCAGAGGAGGTGAAACATCTCTGTCCGGTTTAGACTGCAATGCATGCTTAGGCGGATCAGATCGACACTTTACGCAGAGTCCACAATGTTGTTTTTTTCGGAGGACTGTTCAGATTGCCTTATGTTGATATTGGATCCGCCTTCTAAAATGAATTCCAAAATACAATGAAAGGATATTCTAACATGTTTTCATTTCATTTAAATTGTTAGTCATGAGCTCGTCAGGGTCTATTTCTATAGTAAGCGAATTCCATAGACACTCGTCGAGATCAAGTACTATCATGTCCAAGTGGTATAACACATATCAAAGTATAATTAAAGTTTTATTTCTACGTTCGCTGGGGAGCATATGACTTGATAAGACATAACGTGCTAACCACGCGGCCCTATACTAATAGTATGTGCTGAGTTACAAGTATGTTTAAATAGTGTAAAGGTGAAGGCGCCAACCTATGATCTTGTTCCAGCCGGGGCGCAGTCAAAGAAAACAAAATTTCTGATCATTTTGTTTCGTCTTTTTAAGTCGGACGCTATTAATCATTCTGACAAAGGGTTATGGTTAAAGGCTTCTGACTCAGAATTACTCAAATTTCAAAATTTTCCGCAATTCCTTCTGGTAATAATATAGATAACAATTTTTTTCTTTCGTTTATTTATTTCAAATTGACTGGTGGAAGATTGCATGAAATATTCATAGCAGGGGAAAGCTTATGTTAAGGTAATGAGGTCATTCTGCTTTATCACTGTGGAAATACTCATTCATCATAACACTACTGGTGTGGGTAGATCTTTCGTGACAAATATATGACAAGTATTCCCAAGGTGGATATTTCTACACAACTATGTCAGGGGATTCATTTAAGGAAATGCTCATGCCAGGCGATTGCAATCGGTAATTATACAATTAATATGTATGACCGAGGTGCATCCGTAATCTGCAGTCAGCACTTTCAGTGTTATGCTTTATTTTCTCCCTGCCATCACGGTGAACTACTGATATACGAAGCTACCTTACTCGACGAGATCCCTTCCCTTTACACGTTGTTTCCTCGGGTTATACTTATTAGCAATCTCTCTGTTTGCCACAAGTGTTCAACTTTGTTCAACAATTGCTCGTTCATATATTTAGTTTCCATATGTTTTACTAAATTTGTCCAAAGTCGTCTTCAGCAGATTTTGTGTATATTGGAAAGGGTTAAAGTTTGAATATTGACCTTTGGTTGGCCTTCCATTTCGTAAGCGTTGCAGAAAGCTATACATATGAACCAGCAGCCAGACATAAATACGACCAACAACTTTGCAAAGCATTGTGTGGCCTCCAAAACACAACTCCTATCCGGCGTTGGTGTCCACGTTGTTGATGTATAGGTGAAACGGATATTGTTATACATTTTACCCAACCGTAAATATATAAATTCGTGTAAATTTCCGCCTATTGAATTCGATGTGTGCGTTTTCTAGAATTGATAGTATCTATTTTATATATCTAACTTGAAAATGGTTTATATTTTCTCAAATTGGCTGAACCCACACATATCGTTTATAATGTTGTTGACCAAATTGGGGAGTAAATATGGGCCTTCCACGCACGAGGACAAAGATGAACTTTTGATCAGATTGGCATATATATATATAACATTCACTTTTGCTTGTATTATCAAAACATGTAAGTACACAGCGTGAGCCGTGCCGGTGTGAGATTTTAACTTTATAATTACACAAAGCGGAATAGGATCACGAATACTGCAATTCAAAAGTTCCAAAGCTTTAAATATAAATCATCTGTTTCATACACAATATAGTCATTTTGATAATGAAACATTTGCTTTTAACAATGGCGTCCTATTGATGCTAAGAAACCCACATTTACATGAAAACAACCTTTCCTATAACATGAATAATTTTGACTGTATGAATCTGTTCTTGATAAGGACATTCAATTGTTAAAATTGTTTCAAGACAAGTTTTAGATGTTAGTAATAGTTTTTAAAAAATACATCGTTTTTTCAAACGAGCCTTCAGCTAATATTAATTATGACTCATTCCTGAAAGCATAACTACTGTTAGCATGAAGCAGTAAGAAATTGTCCATGATGAGTATAGGATAATTTAACGTTACAAAGTCACGCGTGAGGTATAATAATAGGTAATTAACGTTCAAACGTTAGCGTATTCATAATTAAGGTGAAATAATAACTGAAATAACGTCGTTTTTGACGTCAAAACGTATGTTGTTGGTTACAATCATAGTGTGGTTAATGAAACCGCCATCACTTTCTCGTTCGAAGTGGTATCCGGATAAAATAGACGACAGACAGTAGGGAATATAACTTTCTGCGTGCTGATATCAATTCCATACGTTTGCCATGCCAAATTAGATAACAAAATGCGAAAGTTAAAAGGAAAGTTATTAAAAATTCGCCGGAGATGTTTTTATTTAAAAGGTATATAATTTAGGACTCATGTTCGTCTAGCATTTGCCGAAATTTCAAGAATATATTTAGAGCCATTTTTTTTATAAATCACAGTGCAGTTAAACGTCTGTCACGCTTCAGAACGTACACAACAAAAAAAAGATAAAAAAAAGAAAAATTGTTGCGGGATCGAACCAATGACTTAAATCGTTAATCTTACCGGCTCAACCGACTGAGCTAAGATGCTATTATCATAATTTTGAGTTTAAAACAATACGTTTTGCTATATTTAACTGTACCGATGCGTTCCGAATACCAAACAACATTTCTTGAAGATTATAAAAAATGTGAGTACAATGGGGGCGGGCAACGGAAGTAACGTCAAACTGACGCCGCCGTTTGGAGGGCAATGAGTAGATTTGAAAACGTGAATAATAATAATAATAATAATAAACCCTTTATTTAGAGATGGCACTCATTTGACATAGTACTTGTATGCAAGTCAATCTTCCATGAGGGCCTCACACAAACAAAATGGAACGAAACATGAACAAAAGTGTGTTACATAAATGTTACAACTATACATGCATGCGTTTATAAATATAGACTTAACATTGATATGTCTATATATATTACTGTATCGTAGAACAGACACATATCTAAATAGTGTGTATAGTTTCATGAGATAAGGTTTTAATACAGTTATCATCTAATTAAGATTGGTTTATCCAACGTAAATATTGAGATTTGGCCATGTATAATATTTGTCTTAAATTGTTTTGTACAGTGTATAGGTATGTATATGACTTTGTTTGTACATGGATGAGACTTAAATAAATAAATAAATAAATAAATAAATATTCTAAAATTCGAAGTATTATTATAAACCCTTTCCCTCATGCAACAAATCGACAGCAGACTACTTGGAAAACATATTGAGGAAAACATAAAACATCTCCACAAATAATAGTTTAGTTATCAAATAAAGTTGAAACATTGTGACAAAAGGAGGAATTGCTCATTTTGAGCAATTTCACCTTTTGCAACTATGTTTTCAAAAATCCGTCTGCTGTAGAGGCGTCAAAGAGCGTAAATATGAGGGAAAGGGTTAAATAGAAGTTAAACACAATGCGGCAAGAATATTTCATTATGGGCAGTTTCTGCTCCCACACTGTTTTCTAACGTCGACTTTTGCAGATACGTAAACCTCGTCTGCATGTGGGAAAGGGTTAATTCTGCAAACATTCACTTCATATAATTGTCTGTCAATTTTGAAAATATTATAAACGAAAGGGTTGTTTAAACCCATTAAAACCTTCGCAAAAAATAACTGACAAAAATTTGTGTATGTATACGAAAATATAATCCCATAACAATATATAATTAAACCCTGACACACGAGGCACGTAACACGAAAAACCTCCCCCGGGAGTTTTGAAACAAGCGGGCTGTCAATCTAGGGGTTTTGAGTTCGAATCACAGCTCCGCCATTTTTTGACAGTTCTTTTCTTACAATTGGGCTAACAGTTTATGTTGAAAAGAAGCCAGTTGCTTGAGAAAGTATGTTGTATGGAATAAGGGTGTGAGAAAACCAGGACACATGTGAGTAGGTGAACTGGTCGCCGTGATATTACTGTAAAAATGTTTAAAACGTCGTTTAACTCCATTTATTAATTGATCAAGCAACGCGCGCAGACCCAGGTCAGACTGTGCCCGATGCAGTGTGATAAGGATCTCCCTTTTTGACATATAGTCCCGCAGGCATAATAAAACGCAGACCCAATCTCATTAAAATCATCTCCTATTTACGATACGCATACATTTATTGAATATCGCGTACTTTAGGCAGATTGGCGCAGACCTTGCCCCGACCGTTCTCCCATGCAGTTCCGCAGGCAATATAGTAGACCCAGCTCCGACCAATCCCCCTTGCACTCCTATAGGCAATATGATAGACACTCGTTAATATTTGTTGTCTGTCTCATAGGGGTTGTCTAATATTGACCATAGGCTCAGCCAGTCAATTTGAAGACATAGAATAATATTATTGACACGGGAGATAACTCATATAAACACACCTAGATAAAGAAGTGATCTGTCTCATAGGGGTTGTCTTATATTGACCATAGGCTCAGCCAGTCAATTTGACGCCTACAATCATATTATTGACAAGGGAGTTAACTCATATAAATAAACCGAGAAAGAAAAGTGATAAAACACTCGTATATATCTGATGTCTGTCTCATAGGGGTTTTCTAATATTGATCATAGGGTCACTCAAGTTTAGTTTACGCCTACAATCATATTATTGACACTGGAGATAACTCGTATGAATAATCCGGGATAGAAAAGTGATGATAGACGAGTCTTGGGATTGTATAAATACCAGGCAAAATGTATGTAAATGTATAGGGTCAATTCGAGGCGACCTTTCATGCGGTGTTGCCAGATTAATTGTATTCGTATTTTGATCAAATTTTAATGAGATTGTGTCAATTCGTACCTTCTCCATATAGTTGGTCAGCAAGAAACAGGTGTCCAGACATGTACAGCACGTGACGAAACCGTCGATACGAGTCTCCACCACGAAGTTTTAGCGTATGAAGTAATCGTTGATTCTTTGCCTCCAGCGTCTCGCAACTCTAGTAAATTATTCAAAACGTTCAAACATTAGTTATTATATAAAGTAAAACATGTTCATTTTTTTTTATCAAATAACATTTTCTTTCACACGTTATAATCTTTCAAAAGGCTTACGTTTTAGATAATGACAACTGATTTTTCCATCTTCAACTTCTCGGAAAAGATTCACTGTTCTTATACACAACATGTTTAATTATTTTCATAATGCAAACTCCATCTGACACATCATGCAGCAGAAAGCCTTTGAAAACAGTGTGAGAAAGATGAAATTGTTTAATTTATGTATCGGGTAATTGCACACTTTCTCACAACATTTTCAACTCTGTAACAACATTGTACTTGCAACATTTTAGTCTAGCTTTTTTGTAAGATATTTTTTTGAAGAAAGTGACTTTTTAAATTGCCTATAAGGAAATAGATAATGTTTAAAAAAAACCCAGATGGCTCGCTGGTCTAGTGGTTAACAGGTTAGACTGTCAATCAAGAGGTCCTGGTTCTGGATTTGTTTGAGGTGCATTAAATGCCTCCCACTAAAATAGAGGTAAAGTACTGGTCCAGGAACAAGTGCCTTGTATGTATCGGTGATAAAACAATGAACACGTTAATGAATAAAGCTGTCTTCTCCTCTGCTGCAGATATATTGTATGTAAGATAAGGTAAACGCAATTTTGCAATATAAATATATATTATTGATATATTCATATCCCAACTTTATCTCGGTATATTTGTAGTCAAACTTTATCTCACCGGTCTATTTGTATCCGAACTTTATCTCATCGGTCTTTTTGTATCCCAATTTTATATCATCTGTACACTTGTATCCCAATTTTATCTCATCGTTAAACTTGTATCCAAAATTCATCTCATCGTTAAACTTGTATCCAAAATTTATCTCATCCGTACACGTGTATCCAAAATGTATCTCATCGGTATATTTGTAGTCAAACTTTATCTCACCGGTCTATTTCTATCCGAACTTTATCTCATCGGTCTATTTGTATCCGAACTTTATCTCATCGGTCTATTTGTAGTCAAACTTGATCTCATCAGTCTATTTGTATCCCAACTTTATCTCATCGGTCTATTTGTAGCCCAACTTTATATCATTGGTCTATTTGTATTCGAACTTTATCTCATCGGTCTATTTGTATCCGAACTTTATCTCATCGGTCTATTTGTATGCGAACTTGATCTCATCAGTCTATTTGTATCCAAACTTTATCTCGTAGGTCTATTTGTATCAGAACTTTATCTCATCGGTCTATGAGTATCCGAACTGTATCTCATCGGTATATTTGTAGTCAAACTTTATCTCATCAGTCTATTTGTATCGAACTTTATCTCATCGGTATATTTGTAGTCAAACTTTATCTCACCGGTCTATTTGTATCCGAACTTTATCTCATCGGTCTATTTGTAGTCAAACTTTATCTCATCGGTCTATGAGTATCCCAACTTTATCTCATCGGTATATTTCTATCCCAACTATATCCCATCAGTCTATGAGTATCCCAACTTTATCTCATTGGTCTATTTGTATCCAT
>JAUELF010228166.1:0-13900 GCA_031471495.1 Clinocardium nuttallii
CTTAACATGGAAGATTATTCGCAGTAGGTAATTGTAAAATATTACTTAACATGGAAGATTATTCGCAGTAGGTAATTGTAAAATATTACTTAACATGGAAGATTATTCGCAGTAGGTAATTGTAAAATATTACTTAACATGGAAGATTATTCGCAGTAGGTAATTATTAAATGAGTCTGTTTGTACGACACGGACTGATTTATAATCGCATCAAGTGTTTGCGTATCCAGTACTTGATGCCATAAGGAATTCGTTCAGTTATTACAACGATTAAAGATAGAGGGATTGGTTTAATGTATATAATATAGCTACTAAACTATAATGTTTGTCAAATGCTGTAAATTGAATTATTTCGAATTGTGCTTGTTGGTAGTAGGGTACCATTTAGTGCTTACATAAAAACACCGCGTGCGGATATTCATTGAAGTAAGTAACAGGGGCCTATAAATAATCATCCATCAATTGCACGAATCAAAATGAAATGCACCATGATCAATTCATTTTTATGAGGTATCTACAGCAGTCGATATTGAAAACAATGTTGCAAAAATAAAAACAATGCTTATAATGAGAAATGTCTCAAGTTGTCCAACTCTCTCAATAAAAATACATTAATAGTGACTTGCTATTTTTTGCCTAGATGCGTTCATAGTGGTCATGTTAAGTTTTGGTGGATGTGGGAAGTGTCTAGTGGGGATGGATAGGGAGTAAAATGTCACGAACAGCGAAAGAGTCTCCCAATATGACACGTCTATGTTGATGCAACCGGAAAATGGCCGTATATTGTTACCGCCTTGCAAAATAGAGTGTCAGTATCAACACAACTCAAATATACCAAAAAGCAGTAGATAACTTTCATTTGTTTAGCCCAGTTTTGTAAAATGAAACCCCTCTGTTTCGTGCAGTTACACTTTTAGCGGTATTATATAAAGTACTTCCATGTTACACACGGTTTTTATACTTCTGCAGCAAATAATATTTAAAATGTTGTGGGAAAAGCTTACCATATTTTCGCGTTTTTTTTGTTAAACTTTGTATTAATTCCAGATTTAGAAACGATACAAAAGTTTGCAAAACATTTACTCCCTTAATTATATAAACTAAACTCTGTTAAATTAGTTACACGTTGTAAAAGAGGTTATGTTAAAACCTTCATAGACTGTTATCAAAATTGAAACACCCAAAACACGTTCATTGAGGGCAATCATTACAGTGCTTTTAAGTCATACCACGGAACAACGGAATTTTGATATTTTTTGTTTCACATTTTTCTCAAACTTTTTTACCAAAAAAGTTTTCTATGAAAGTATACATTATCCAATGACGAAACAGGGGATTAAAAAAGATGAGTGTTTTTGTATCGCATTGCATTTACTGACAATATTACTGGTTTCTTGACATTGGATATCTCCACAGGTGAAAGTCACGCGATGTGTTGATTTCACGACACGGATGTTTTGAAGGATAGCCGTTTTATTTTTTTGTGTTCGCATTACTAGAGTTTCCCTTCATGTATCGATCTTCGTTTATGAGGGGATTAAGTCCGATTTTATTAAGTTTATTACCGGATTTACTTGGCGTTATTATACAGAAATAATTAATTGGAAGTGCTGTAAAATATGACAAAATGGTTTATGTTGAGTTTAGGGATGGTTGTATAGATGTACTGCGAGTTGGATACAACTTTACTGTTAGTTCATTATTGATGGCATCTGTACCCCTTCTCTAATTACTGTCCACGTTTGTGGAAGCATGCAACACTATAGACAACAAACAGAGCTCTAGATAAGACGATATTTAACATCCCCAACTCATTTTATGACCCTCCAACCCTATGTTATGGGTACTCGTCACAGTGAGCCACAACATAGATACCAGCTTACTCCATCTTATCTATAGTGTTTTGAAAAGACCAGCTTATTCCTTCTTACCTGTATTGTTGTGAAAAGACCGGCTTATTCCTTCTTACCTGTATTGTTGTGAAAAGACCAGCTTACTCCTCCTTACCTATATTGTTGTGAAAAGACCAGCTTACTCCTCCTTACCTATATATATGTGTGTATTGTGACTATAAACCAGATATACATGTGTATTGCGACTATAAACTAGATATACATATGCATTGCGACTATAAACCAGATATAAATGTGTATTGCAATTTTAAACCAGATATACAGGTGTATTGCGACTATAAACCAGATATAAATGTGTATTGCGATTTTAAACCAGATATACAGGTGTATTGCGACTATAAACCAGATATAAATGTGTATTGTTGCTATAAACAAAGTAATCGTTGTTTCATTTCGTTATATTCTAAATGTGTTTATATTTCCAGGTTCCAGAACCATGATATAATTCTCCTCGTGCAAGAACACAGTGTATTAAGATGGATATCCTGAGGGTGGTCATAGTATGTGTTGTATTCAACGTCGTTTCAGCGCAGCAGGACCAAGAACAAGAGCTTTCGCTAAACGTCTCCGAAAACCAACCGGACGGCTTCTTTATTATAAATGTGGCCGATGCTAGTGGGATTCTTCCAAAGATTCCAGACAACGAAAGGCAGGATGCACGATTCACCTTTTTAAATGAAAATGCTTATACGTCATATTTTGTGTTGGATTATGTGACAGGAAATTTATCCACTTCCGAGACTGCGATTAACCGAGAGTCTATATGCAAGTTTAAGATTATTTGTGCCATGAAGTTTGATGTGGCCGTCCAAGCTAAAACGTTTTTCTCAGCCATTCCTGTCAGCATTAACATCATGGACGAAAACGATAATGCACCAGCCTTCCCAAAAGATGTGATAAGCAAAAACATTTCTGAAAAAGAAACTGTAGGAACTGAATTTAGAATTGATAGCGCTACTGATGAAGATACGATTGGAGAAAATGCTGTCATTACATATACCTTAGAACAAGCCGAAGCCATATTTGAACTGGTAACGAAAAGGGAGCCTAACACACAAGCAAACGAACTATATATACGTCTCATACGCTCTCTGGACAGAGAAGACAAGGAAAATCACATGCTCAAAATAATCGCAGTTGATGGTGGAGACCCAGTCCTAAAAGGTGTTTTAACAATTAATGTAAGAGTGATAGATGAAAATGACAACGCCCCCATTTTTAATCCGAGTAAATATAATGTAACGATCGATGAAAATATTGGAATGAACTCGAATATTTTAAACCTGTCTGCAACTGATTCCGACATGAAGGCAAACGGTCGAGTTTCGTACAAGTTTCGTGAGAGACAGCTTGACATCGAAACTATTCTCAATACGTTTGCAATCGAAGCATCAACTGGACAGGTGTTTGTTATTAAGAATCTCATCTATGATTCCATGGATGTTTACGAATTTGTCGTTGAAGCTTTCGACCACGGTGAACATCCACAAAAAGCATTCGCTAACATCACAGTCAATGTCAGAGATGTTGGAAACAATCCCCCTGTCATACATTTAAACCTCTTGTCACCAGGCAACATCGGCTTTCTTAACGTGTCGGAAAATGAACCCGTTGGATTCTTCGTGGCGCATGTAAATGTTGATGACACTGATAAAGGGTTGAATGGTGACTTTACGTGTTTTGTTGAGAACACATTATTCAAACTTGAAAGGTTTTCTGGTCGTGGCTATAAAGTAGTGTTGGATGGACAACTTGATCGTGAGACCCTTGATACTCACACAGTTACCGTGGTTTGTAGCGATAAAGGAACTCCAAGTCTCGAATCGGCTGAACATTTTCTCGTGAGAGTCACTGATGTCAATGACAACGCGCCTACTTTCACAAAAGATGTGTATTCCGCAATTATTAGCGAAAATAATGACGTTTTAGATGCTGTCACTCAGGTCATTGCAACAGACATTGATATCGGAGTGAATGGATTGGTTGAATATATGTTACATGCGGACAGTGGTGATATGTTTCTCATCAATAATGAAACTGGATTTATTTTCGCAAACAAAAGTTTCGATAGGGAGACCGATCCTTACGTAGTGTTTCGTGTATTAGCTGTGGATCATGGAAAGGACAACATGACAGGAACGGCAACCATTTCAATGACCGTTCTTGACCTCAACGACAATGCTCCTTACATGGTACCTGTCAGACCAGAATTATATGTTCAAGAGAATCAATCCGTTAATATTTCAGTCGGTTTTCTAGCTGGCAAGGACGATGATGTAGGTGAAAATGGACAGTTCACATTCAGGTTTGCCTCTTCGGAGAACACTTACCCGTTTCAGTTAATGCACAATGGTGAGCTAAGAACCACTGAATCTCTCGACAGAGAGGAGAAAAACCGGTACGAAATCCCTATAAGGATATTAGACAAAGGTTCGCCGGTGCTAGGTAACAACCAGTATGTTACAATTTTCGTGGGAGACGAGAATGACAATATACCCCGAGTATCCTTTCCAAACGAAATAAACAACACTGTACAATTTATTTACCCTGTACAAGACTATGCTGTTGTCTCCACTGTGGCTGCATATGACTTGGATAAGGGTGAAAATGCTTCTCTAAGTTACACTATTACAGGGGGGAACAAACTTGATATATTTGAAATTGATGAAAGGTTGGGTGAAATCTCAGTAAAGAGACTGATAGACATCGAAAAGGATATGATGGTTCCAGTGATAATACAGATCAGTGATGGTGGATATGTTCCTAAATCGACTAGTGTGACACTTATTATTGAGCTGCTGTATGCCAATAGCACTGCTGGACAGTCAGCAGATGGAAGTGACAGCAGCAAATATATTATCATATCAGTAGTGGTGGTCATAGCGACTGCGGTGTTCGCCATAGCAATAGTCGGGGTTATTCTGTTTGTACGCGGCATGGACAGACGAAAGAGTAACTCGGAAGATGGTGCAGGGTATTCCGGTTCGGGGATAACGTCGAGGTCAGGCTCGGATGGATTCTCCGGAAATGGGGAATACGTAAATGACGTTGATAGACAAAGAAAAAAGGAGGTCAGCTTTTCCCTAGACTTTTCGCTGAAAGGTCTTGATGGCGGAAGAAATGTAGAATCCAACACGGAGGAAGCGTACATACAAAAGGTATGCATATACTAATAATTGTTTACCTATTATGCGTGAATGACCGAGGTTAGTCAATGTAAATGTTTTGACGATGTATGAAACATATTTAAAGTTTTGTATAATTTCTATTTCATTCGTATTTCATACTTTTACAATACAGCAACGTTCGTAACAGAAACCGCCCCAGCTTAACCTGATCTTCGTCTTGATATGTCACTGAAAGCCTTTGACTGGTTAACATGTATAAGTTAAGCCTTTATTAACACAGACTGACAGTGAGGTTTGACCTAGCACATACTGATATTACCCGTATATAGCTCATTGAAAGTTCTTTAATAAATCATCTATTCGCGTGACAAAACACTTTCCAGGCAAGTCTGGAATCAATATTTCGGAGGATCAATTCGTTAAAGTCCTACCTGAATAGTATCACGAGATGCAGTAACATCGTTACAGATTGACAAGTGGTTTTCCATTTCTAAAAGACAATGGGACGTTCATTGAATGTTCATCGAATAATGGAAATGATATGCGAAATTGTCGACCGAATGCCATATAATTCATGGTGTTTGTATACAATTTACAATGCCCGAATCATGGATATTTAGATGTAATGCCTGAATCATGGATATTTTGATGTAAATAATTGTACCACAGGTTCTAAGATATCTAATGAAAATGAATAATCATTTTAAGTACAGAAATTGTTGATAAATATAAGCGAATTGGAATATCTTGGACTGACCGTTTTCACTTCAAAAAGGCCAGGAACATCAATATCAACCTGTGGATCGGTTGTCTTCCCCCGGTTTCAATCCCGACAAACAAGCACGTTGGAAGAACTTACGCGACCTGGTAGGCCATTTAGCTCAAATTCTTGAACAATAGGTTCACGTGCGACGATGCTAATCTTGTAAATGTATCCACCAAAGACATATTTCTATATTTCAGCGCTTCTATGACGTGTCAAGTGCACCAGCAGAAATACCGGTCCCTCAGTTCCAAATCCAGACCCAGGAGAAAATAGACAGTCACATGAAGGCCCTTAAATTACAGCAGTATTTATGGGAGGCTAAATCTCGGAATTGGGACACGCCCAGTATGCAGGTATGGTCCTTACACAATAAATCAAGACTGCAAACAGTCCATAACATTAAGTTATACACTGGCTTATTGTGGCGCAGTCTATATTTCTGGAAAATAAGTATCTTTAAATGTCATAAAGTCAGAACTTTTTCAGTCCTTATTTACATATTTTTTGTTCTAGCGGGATTTGTTTCAAAATTAAGATATAACTATATATATGTGGACTGTCCCAGCCTACAACTTATAATGAGCTTTTGTGGAGGACAGTGTTGCCCTTTCGTGGTAATATTTGTTTAATTCATAGCCCATTTGATTGCAGTTAACGCCGTGTTCAATGGTATTGTAGTTAACGCCGTGTTCAATGGTATTGTACTTAATGCCATGTTCAATGGTATTGCAGTTAACGCTGTGTTCAATGGTATTGCAGTTAACGCCGTGTTCAATGGTATTGCAGTTAACGCCGTGTTCATGGTATTGCAGTTAACGCCTTGTCCAGTGGTATAGCAGTTAACGCTGTGTTCAATGGTATTGCAGTTAACGCTTTGTTCAATGGTATTGCACTTAACGCTGTGTTCAATGGTATTGTACTTAACGCTTTGTTCAATGGTATTTCACTTAACGCCGTGTTCAATGGTATTTCACTTAACGCCGTGTTTAATGGTATTTCAGTTATATCACGGCAGTCAGTTCAACTACCGTTTCCCACGCCCCCTGAACTGATAGCTGTTGTCGTTACCGACTGGGCAATCACAATCTAAAGTTGTCGTACACAATGATCACATTAGCACGTTTAATTATAAATACACAATGACTGGGCAGGAAACATGAAGTCGGCGACAGAAAGTGTATCGTTACATGCAAATTACTTAAGGAGACACTTAGTTAATTACAAGATGAGTAAAAACAATCGGGGTCTTCATCATAAACCTCTTTGAACTCTGGCTCAGGTACACCGTTTTAAGTCTGATTGGACAATAATGACAGTATTAGTCGTATGGGTATACCAAGAATAGAACCCTTCGCACACGCTGGATTTTTATTTATAAGCAAATTATATTTGTCTTTTTTTTTTTAAATAATATTCTTAAATAACACGTTTAAATTAATATGACACGTTTCGAGCACCTATAGGAAGTCGATCGGAATATATGGATGTATATTTTAGCCTTTATAAAGACTTAGCCACAATCAGATTGATGCCCATGCAGCATTTTCCATTTTCACGCGAACCGGACTTATGTTAATCATAGACGTCTTAAAAACACTGGTATCCAAATTTTGTTTGGCTTCAAACTGTGTTTAAAAGACTGATTTGTTGATGTAACCGCCATAATCAGTGTGGAAGACAGTGTTGCATGGGGTAGTGTGTCGGGCGGAAGACAGTGTTGCATGGGGTAGTGTGTCGGGCGGAAGACAGTGTTGCATGGGGTAGTATGTCGGGCGGAAGACAGGGTCCTGGGTTTGAACCCCGTGATGAGCGGGTTCTGCCTCTGAGATTTGTCCATGCAACACGCGAGTACTGGTTATATCTCTAGGAAGAAGACATCGAGCGTGATTAATATGAGCTGGTTTCGCAGTCCATGTAAAACCATCAACAAGTTTAAACAAACCGCCATATTCAGAGCTTGATCTCTGGCTACCTTGGTGTTTAACATCGACCAGCTTTAAATAAAGTAAAACCCGTTGAAAAGGATTTTAGTTTGACATACTCGATTAGTTTTCCCGTACAAAGACAATAAAATTACGTCGGATTCACTTTTTGTCATAAAACACATCAGGCCGGTAAAACTTCGATTTAAACAGTTTAAATGTCTTCTTTCATCCTTTCAAGAGAATCATCGAAATTGAGTCTCAGTTCATTACATCGATAAGTTAGCATGATAACGAACAAAGAGGGTGTTTTCCTTCCCCTTTTTGTAATTTAAACAAATACTGTTATATTGTAATTAACGATTTCAGTCACGGATTCTTCCAAATCGAATCTATCTATAAACAAAAAATCAAACTTTTTAAAAGGAAGACAGAGTAGGAAGAATAATGAGAAATGTCTACTCTTCATGCAATATTTTAAAAACTCTTTATCTTACATGTTTTCCTTTGTGGAAGGTAGGGTATAGCAGGAGAGGGATTTTATGTAAGCGTCCTCAATACATTGTACCACCCTTTTAAAGAGTTGTGGAAACAAAGGCGTCAGTTAGACGTAGTTATAACAGCCTCTTTAACTCCTTTTATTTACGGATGTGTGATCTAAACCCTGAAATACAACAAATAATCATCAGGTGACTGTCATACATTAACTTCAAACGAAATTATAAGATATACCTTCTGGAAAAGGTTCCATATACTAACACTATCTTGATTACTGTCTATACATGATTGAAAATTAATTACATTTGAAATTAATGCCATAATCTTTCATTTAAATTTGCAAGTTGTTTAAATGTAATGTAAGTGTGTGTGTTATAATATTATTAAAGACCATTTGAAAATAAGATATAGTTAGCCATTGTTAAATTGTCTGTATATGTTTTAGATGTAAACTTCAAACAATAAAGATATTATTATTTTTATTATTATTATTATAAGTCAAAGAAATGGACAAATCGCTATATATAAAATTACACGAAGAGGTTCATTCAACGCATCAATGTCGCCGGAAATCCATACTGCAGTTATGCATAACACTTACATTATAGTAGTTGAAAAAACAATTAACATCTGAGGTTCATATTGGAATATCAGTGGTGGGGTCAAGTGAAATGGTATCATAATTTACATTTTTTTGTCAACGAAGTATATGTCCTTCATTAAAATATAATTGAAGCGTTTCATTGTGTATGACCAATCTCCATTCTGACGTAGGTTGACCATAGACACACAGCCAACTAATTATTGATCATAAACAGTCATGGAAATGAGTAATCTCTTAGTATGTATAGAGTGCTTTCAATAAGGAGTAATTATAAGATTTGTGAATTCCACATACACTTTTCAAGATGTTTGACAGAATATTTTAATTTTATTCTTTGTCAATAAAACCACAAAACAAACAATTTAGGATTTGCATGGAATAGCACGTCATTTTACCTTTCCCCTAGTAAAGTCAACATTGGAGACCTTTGCAGCAATCTACTTTTAAAACAATGGGTTAAATCGCTGAAGACATGACTGTTCTCTATTTCTCAAAATGATATCAGCATACTTTGACACATATTAACATGTAGTCCAATATTTATAAATGAGACCACCCTCGAAATATAATATCAGCTAAACAGTTATTGCATTGAAATTGTTGTATACTTTGTTGTATTAATATAACTTACTTGTACTAGTGTGTCAAAATGAGAGGGTTAAACCGCCGGCTTACTTGTACTAGCGTGTCAAAATGAGAGGGTTAAACCGCGGGTAGCGTGTCAAAATGAGAGGGTTAAACCGCTGACTTACTTGTACTAGCGTGTCAAAATGAGAGGGTTAAACCGCCGGCTTACTTGTACTAGCGTGTCAAAATGAGAGGGTTAAACCGCCGACTTACTTGTACTAGCGTGTCAAAATGAGAGGGTTAAACCGCCGGCTTACTTGTACTAGTGTGTCAAAATGAGAGGGTTAAACCGCCGACTTACTTGTACTAGTGTGTCAAAATGAGAGGGTTAAACCGCTGACTTACTTGTACTAGTGTGTCAAAATGAGAGGGTTTAACCGCCGTCTTTTTTGTACTGGTGCGTCAAAATGAGAAGGTTAAACCGCCGACTTACTGGTACCGGTGTGTCAAAATGAGAGGGTTAAAAAGAAGGCTTATTGGTACCAGTATGTCAAATTGATACGGTTTAAACCGCCGGCTTACTGGTACCGGTACATCAAAATGAGAGGGTGAAAACCATCGCCTTTCTGGTAATGTCGGCTTTCTTAACAACGTCAATATACTGTTGTGTCCCTTTACCAACACACATGACAAACTCTTTCAAATTAGACTAACACACTCTATAATAAATTATACAATTACCATATGCTCTTTCAAAATAGACAATCACATTTTATAATAAAACACTCACCAAAATCAGCTGATTTGATGATGCCATGTAGTTGAAGCATATTATTAGCCAAAATACCTTTTTTAAACAATGAATGATAAACGGTCATTCAATGATTATTTTTTAGTCTGTATAAAAAGTTTGATTGCATATACTGCAATTGAAAAATTATAATATATCAATCTTATTGTCATTTAATCATTAGTCGCCGGGCATACTACAATTGTGGTTGTTTAAAAACACTTAGTTATGACACATCTAACATGAAATAAATAATCCGATATTTTAAGTATTTGCAGTTTCTTTATTTTGACTCGCATTTATGTTTTTTGACTTATTTACGAAGAAAAAAGAGTCCCTGTTAGACTTGCTACAGACACTTATGTGTCAATACGAGATGAAAATCACGTCGAATTCTCCTTTTGATAGCAATTTTAACTCACTGAATGTTATTTTCATGTTAAAAGAGATGTCTTGATATGTTTAGAATTAATGTAATTATGTTAATCCATGTATATCTAAAAAAGGAACTGTTTCTAACCAAAATTTAGTATCTATAATCGATTTTCGCGCATGCGCATTTCGATAGGCAGAGCACTTGGTCAAAATATTCCTTTATTTTTAGATAAGTATCAACATAAACTTGTAGCACAGACTCCTCTCGACAGGTATTGATATGTCAACACCAGGTCGTCTAGTTAAAATATGAATAAATAGTGTTCCCATGAGTATTTTGTGATAGCTGCTAGCACTCGCCGAAATAGGTGTCTTCGCCAAGGTCCGCGTCTACTGACATTTCATCAAATCATTTCAGCGCTTTAAATTATTAATGCTTTTTTAAACGTTTAGAATACTTTGATTATAATATGCAGAACGAATAAATCTTGCAAAAAACCTGACCAAAAGTAATTCTGAAATGTGTTTGTGAAATTTTAACAACCATGGAATAAATCCTTAATGAAAACGATTTGTGTATGTTTAGACTTATGAATGTCAAGAACTTTTTCTTGTTAATTTTAGATACAACCTCAACCTCTTGGTGACAGCGAGAGCGAGACGTCACGTGAAACGATTGGCGATAGTGGGCGTGGCGGAAGTGAGGACGACGTGTCGATGTCATCGCCGGTTCACGGTAAAGATACATTATTATTTTTTCCAATTAAAAATACCACAAACACCCTGAACATGTTTGATTTGTTTGACTTTTATGAGATCCAAAATGCAGTATAATTATTGAATAATAGTTAAAACATTGTGACAAAAGGTTAAATTACTCGAAATGCACTGTTTTCTATATGTGGAAAAGGGTTTAACATTCAGTTGAAGTAAAAACAACACTGATGCTAAATGAATGATCATAAAACATTTGTTGGGGAGTTATCATCAATGATCATCTACCACAAGGACAATGAAAATTAGATCGAAACATATGAGCCCATACTAACTGGGAAAATGTGCCAGTTGGCATTGCTAAGGTTCATATCAGTCTTTATACATGATCCTTCTTATTAAAATATTCACAATTTGATAGAAGCTGGTAAAAAGATGAAAAGTTCTTTAGTTGACGTTGCCGAGCTTTCGAGGCTATGTTCGCCAAAGAACGAGGTCCAACGATAATTTCACAGTCAATAACCTAGTGATTGCATACTTTCATATTGTAAACTATTTGGTTTACACCGCGGAGGTGTTTTTTCTATCTAGAGTTGATAAATCTGCTTCCGAAGTTGAAACAAACTGTTTGTTTACATAAGAAGTCATTTTTTTGAAAATGCCGTTCGAAAATAAATTTGAATTATAACGGTGTCGTTATTGTTTTAAATGACGTCATGCACGTGCATTACCAACATTTTGATAATGTTATCCGGTCAAAAACGTACTGTTAGCACGAGACAGAAAGAATTTGTACTATTGTGTGCTAATTTAATTTGTATTTTTTTCCTATCATTCTTCATAAGAGATATAAATTTGCTTTTAGAAGGCCAACTTGCATAGTATCTAGGAAGTCATTGTTTTCTAATAACAATATACCTTGGACACACAAGTACAAAATGATATTCACATTCAATCTGTTTTTGGTTAGATGCACCTGCTGATTTGATCTATACTGTTGACAAAAAACAACTTGTAGCGTTCCAATGGACGAACTCATGTATACATGGGATAAGAAATACTCAGATATTAGATAGATAGTAAGTTTATACTCAGATATTAGATAGATAGAAATTTTATACTCAGATATTAGATAGATAGTAAGTTTATACTCAGATATTAGATAGATAGTAAGTTTATACTCAGATATTAGATAGATAGTAAGTTTTCAGAATCACAAAAGTACTTGGGTTTTTTATCTCCTCTGAGTTTATCAATCTGGTTGACTTACTTTCAGAAGACAGAAGAGCGTTCAAGTACCCGGATCCACATGTCAACACGAAACGCGTGTCGAATCGTCCACGTGACTACACTGCTCATTTCCCTCGAGATGTAAAACAGAAAACACCCGTTCACCAAACAAACGTCCCTCCTCCCCGTCCCCCACCATACAGAGGCGTTGTCGATTCCATGCCAATTATTCATAAACAGTTGAACAATATTCCAAACAATTCGTCTGTGATAAATAACAATAAAAAATTGAACCCACGAAATCCATTCGATAATATAGATCCGTGGAGGGACTTATATCAACACAGTGCTATTCGCCGTGGCCGCCATGACAGTTGCAGTTCGATTAAGTCATATGATGACGATGGTGGCTCCACCACAACTTCCGGTAGCTATACCCTGGACCAGGAAGAAATTGACATTGGCATGTACAAAAGACAAGCCGATTTAGTGGTGTAATACCTTAGAAACATTTATACTTCAGCTGTGATCTCTATTTTTTAAAAAAACACATTAAATCAAAACGTACACTATGAGCAGTTATTTGAGTAAAAGGAATATATTCTGTCCTGGACAGTGTTGTCATAGTAACATGGGATAGAAGGGAAGCATGATCAAGGCTACCGATACTTGCAGCCAAACAAGGTAAAAGTTAAACAAAATTATAACAATTGCTCGTTAGGAGAAATGATTTCAAAAGACGTGAAAACTATCTCTGCTGGTGAGAAAAAGTTAATCCTCGAAGTAGGAAAATGGTTCGTTGGAAAAGCTCCCCTCGTAACACACTTTACCACATACATACGTATTTTGACTCCTACAGCAGACGAGTTTCCATCTCTTTTCAATTATTCTAAAAATGACATTCAAAGATAATTTTCCTATTTTTGCCTAGCTATTTCCTCTGTGGTCTGCAGCAAATTATCTTAATGTGTAAGTTAGATCAGCCTATATATTCACACAGTCTGATTTAAGTTTCGATTATATACTATAAGATGCTTCAATGATTCTTTGACTTTAAAGCGTACACTTCAGTGCAGATCCCGATCAGATTGGGTTATACTCGTGCTAATCTGGACCAACACTGTTCGCAAAAGGCCTTTTATTCTGCAGCCTTCTATGTTTATATTCATAGCTTAACAATTGTTATATTTAGATAAACATGCATTTGTTTCTGGTGCCATTAAATAAAGTACATTTGCACCTGTAAGTAAATCAATGTGACAATCGAATGACGTGAACGTCTGAATAATTATGTCTCCCCTTCTCCGAAAGGGGGAACATGCTGTATTTGTAGTTATTCTTATTATATCCCCAAAACGAAGTTTGAGGGATATATTGTTTTTGCACCGTTTCT
>JAUELF010228176.1:0-13896 GCA_031471495.1 Clinocardium nuttallii
ACTTTGAACATATTTTGTCAAAAAATAGAAAATCTCTATAATTGAATGGATAACCTATGACCAAAAGTGGAAAACATAGTGGTAAAAGGAGAAATTGAACGTTTTGTGCAATTTCTTCTTTTGTCACTATGTTTTCAAAAAGCTGTCTGCTGCAGAGAAAGTCCACTTTATAGAAGTCATTGATACATAACCACAAATAGTGATCATAAAACTTTTGAGTGAATCTTTAATCCTTTTCCACATACAAACAATCTGCAGCAAACGAATTTGATAACATCTAGGTTAAAGTATGGACAATCTCTAGAAATGAAAGTATAAATATTGATTAAAGTTGGAAACATTGTGACATTATGAGCATTTATTTGTTTTCAACTATGTTTTCAAAAGTCGTCTGCTGGTGATGCATCTACAAGTGGGAAAGGGTTACCTTAAATTTATCTACATTTGTTATTCCTTAAACTCTTTAGACTGAATAAAGCCTATGATTGTAATGCTATGTCGCTTCTTATTTATATAGGACCACACTGGAATGTTAAATTTTGTATCCACATCTAAAACAGACAATCTATACACAGTTATTGGTATATTGTCATACCCTATTCCATATTCAACAAATCTGCAGCAGATGACTTTGTAAACATCTATGCAAATATTTGGAAAAGTTATATAACTGAAGGTATAATTATAAGTTATTCCTCAGTCATTATGCAATTCATCTGCTGCTGATGCATCAAAATGCGTCAGCTTTTGGAACGGTTAAACTCACAGAATAAAAAATACTCATAGATACAGAAACATGAATGTACACATGGCAAGAGGCCCAAGACAGCCATTATCGCTCCACTGCCATACGGCAAAATAACACTACCCTTATATATTGCCTAAGTCTTTTGTCAAATTCATATGACCTGACAGAACCCGACAGAAGTTCAATAGGGCAAATATGTTCTGATAACATTTTAAAGTTTTCACTTTTGGCATAAAAGGTAATATATCCCAACCCCTAGCAGCCAAGTTTTTCAACTAGTAAATGGTTTGAAGGAATCTCATTGTATGCATCATCATCCCGTGAGATAGTTTAAAAAAATTACTGTCATGAAATTTTACAAGAATGTTTGTCAGCATAGATTATTAGTTATGAAGTTGTGGACCTGAACTTTGAAAAATCATTGAAACCCATTTTCAGCAGTATTATGACCCTATTAACAGTCATCAAACTTTACAGGAATGTTTGTCAGCATGTGATGATGTGCACGTAAGGTTTTGTATTGTATTTGCTTAGTGAGAATTAGCTTATAGAGCTTGCAAACTGTGTGTGGTATCTCTCCAAAACAGTCTTGAAATCAGCATGTCAAGAAATGCACCTTGGTTTTTTGCATTTGCTGAAACCCAGTTGCAGCAAAGTTATGGCCATTGATTGAGGTCATATTACAGCAATTAAATTCCTTCTTTGTTTCCATGTAAATCAACCCTCAATTGTTGTAAATGTTTTACATCCTATATCATTGAAAAGAGTTACATCCAAGCTTTAAATAATTCACCCCACTAAGAAGCTTACCTTCATTTTAAACACAATCATGCTGGGACGAAACTGGTTTTTTCACAAACTCTACTGCCCTTTCAAACAAGGTCAAAATAATTAAATGGTCAAATCATAACATTTCTAATGCATCTATACATATTAACAATGAATTTACACTCATTGAATTTGTCATATATTCAATGCATTCTGGTCAAGGTTCCACTAATTTCTACGCAAACCAGGTTTTTGAGGGACTATTTGGCTGTAGATGAGCATAGCTGTGGATGAATTTAGCCGAATTTTACCTTAAGTTAGAAATGTTTGTACAACAATTTTTGTTATTGCAAAGTATCTCAATTTTAGTATCTGAATTTGAGACTTGAAAGTTTACAGGAATTGGAAAAGGGTCACCCATGGAACAATTCTACAAGGAGAATCATTATTTAAGGTTTTCACTATCGCTGTATCAGGTAAAATCGAGCCCCCTAGTTGAAAGCAGCAAAATGGTTTCTGAGATAATTCTAAGATTTTCTTTCAGTTGCCATGGAAACCATAAGTATGCATGGATCCAAATTTTTAAAGGAATTAACGAAGGGAAATTGACCTATAGAGTTTCATAACAACTTTCCCAGAGGTTATAGAGTAGAGGTCTTTTTAAGCCAATTGGTAACTGACAGGCTGACATATGAACGACAGACAATTCACCATGACATAAGCTCAGTCAGTGTAGCTAATAATCAGTGTCTCTGTATTAATATAGTCTAGTCTTCCCCAACAGGAACAGCATCTTCGAGTCTTTTAACAAATTTAAGTCGTAACTCTGTGACGTTATCCCCTTTTAACTGATCTTGTACAAACTTTACATCAACATCCATCTGTATCTGGAAGTAAAACATAATAATACAGTCCAACCATTTCCTTTGCAAAATGACTACTGGCACCTCTGCAGTAGACATTTTAAAACATGGTGGTACAAGGGCTCTGCCAGGAAGAGCAAAAGGGCATATCTTGAAAGAAATATGCCACACTTGATCATTTACAGAGAGTTCTTCCACTGTAAAACCTTTAAAACTGTTGGATGATATGCATACTACTAGTAGACCTATTTCTTTCTAAGATAAAGGGCAAGTAACTCATCTGACCTACATTGTACCATTTCTATAACTCATCATGATAATCTCCCTTAAAAATTGCAAACAAACAGACAACCAGAGGGCCATGACATACTATTCTTTATGCTCCTAGTTTCATACTTTTCGTGTTAACCTATACCCTATATATTCAAGAAATCTTCAGCAAATTGTATTGAAAACATCTGAGCAAAAATATGGAAATTCTCTATAAATGAAAGAATAATTATTGAATATAGTAAATTGTTATGACTATGAGCAAGTTCACCTTTTGCCACAATGTTAACAAAAGTTGTCTTCTGCAGAGGCATCAAAATGTATCTGTATGAGGGAAAGGGTAAAAAAA
The DNA here is from genome assembly GCA_031471495.1 of Clinocardium nuttallii. Classification (NCBI taxonomy): domain Eukaryota; kingdom Metazoa; phylum Mollusca; class Bivalvia; order Cardiida; family Cardiidae; genus Clinocardium; species Clinocardium nuttallii. The sequence continues at coordinate 2,999 of JAUELF010228176.1, forward strand.
TCTGTGAACGAGGAAAAAGTGTTTTTTCCTGTCTCAACTGGAATACTGATGCAATAAGTGCTACACATTTCCCTTAGACTTGGTAGCAAAAAACTTTGATAAAGAAGGAAGAAATTACTCATTCATACCATGTTTTCATTTTTGTAGGAAAATGATACTTACAGTTTCTCAGATGTTACTTATTTTCCATAGATACTTTTAAGCAAATAACTCTTTAAACCCTTTTCCTTCATACAACTTATCTGCAGCAGACAATTTTGAAAACATAAAGACAAAAATATGAAATATGTGTCTGAATTAAAGTATAGAAAGTACAGAGTTGAAACACTGTGACAAGAAGACAAATTGCTCATGAGTAATTTCTCCTTTCATCAAAATGTTTTCAGAAGTGTCTGATGCAGAGGCATCATAATTTAACTATATGTGGGAAAGGGTTAAGCAGATGACTCATTTAATATATCAGGTAAATGTATAATCTTAACCCTTTCCCTCATAAAGACACTTTCAGCTGCAGATTAGTTGTATGTGGGAAAGGGTTTATTCTTACCATTTCTAAAGCTCCTTTTAATACTCCACATAGAATGTTTGAATAGTTCAATGCATTATGACCGTCTGGAAGTTCAACGAAGTCTATCAATGGATTATTCTCAATTAAAAGGGAAAACTCATCGCCAGCTGGACTCCAATTACTTATTACTGGTGTGATACCGAGATACATCTTGAATCCCAGCTGTAAAACAAATATTTATTCATACAGTATCATGTGTTATATGTACTTATGGGAATGTTATGTCTAAAACACCCTTAGCTAACAAAGATGGTCAGTGACCTTATGTTGTTTTCTCAAAATACATAATGCTTAGTTTCAATCAATAACCACCAGTAGTTTCCAATGAATGAAGAAAAACATTTAAAAAAAATATTTATGTCAGAACAGGGGCAAAAGCTTGTTAAATTATATGCCAGAGTAATGGAACTTGATCACAGATTTATATGAGGTTTCATGCACCAAGTTGCAACAGGATTCCAACATTATGCTGACTGTTAAATCTCTCTATATTCTTCGAAAATTCAAACTAAAAATTAAGCTTTAACAATGAAATAAATCTTTGACATAGCAGGTGACATTTTACAGTTTATCATTGCCTAGATCTGTTTCCATTAATAACCAAGTATGACCAAACTGTTGTAAGAAGCATGTACATGGTTAATTTCATTACAAGTTATCGACTTTCATAGAGTGCTTACCTTTGATATGACATCTGCTGTATCTCTAAAATCTGTACATCTTCCAACGCTAGATCTGGCTAGAAAGTCTTCTATTAGTCTTACACCAATGTTGTACCCCCTGCAATGTAAACAAGACAGCTAACACTTTCTGTAAAAGAATTTTAATTTAAGCTATTGTGTGTGCTCATGTAACAGTAGTAGACTCTTTACATGTTGAAAATGGTTGGACAAAACATAGGTACAATTAACAGATACAATGATTAGACATCTCTTCTTTCCAATTAACCCTTTCTGAGTTTCTCACATGTATTTTGATGCATCAGACAATATCTGTAAACATTCTGACAGAAAGAGAAATTGCTCATAATGAGAGACTATTCCTTTTTTCAAAATGTTTTCAACTCTATTCAATAAATAAATCTTCATTTATAGAGATTTCCCATATTATTGCCTATATCTTTTCAAAGTCATTTGCTGCATATTTGTTGTGTGTGGGAAAGGTTAATAACAGAAATGTCTACAACAATTTCATTGAGGAATGGTTCAAAGTTATTGACAGAATAGTTGCAACTACATCTTATCACATGATGCAGTTTACAAAAACAGGCAATAATTCTTTAATTGTCAGACAGAAGCAGTACATGAAGTTTTTCTCACTCTGACTCATAATATGTATGTAACAATACCACAGCGCTTTACATAAAATCTGCAGCTGATGACTTTGAAAGAAATCTAAGCAAAAATGTAGATTATAATATCTATAAATGAAATGTATAATGATTTAATGGAGTTGAAAACATTGTAGCAAAGGAGAAAAATCAATTTAATCTTTTGTCACAATGTTTCAAAAGTTGTCTACTAGTACTAGTACTACAGGTGTCAAAATGTGTTGTAAGTTAGCAAAAAAAATCTTTACATATCTTCAACGTATTAAATTTTGCACGAAAGTAACAACAACAATTGCATAAATATTTCTAATGAAAAAAAAGAGTTTCAGTTTCAAGTCAGGTGTTTCACATTCAATAGTTAAACCTTTTCCCTCATATGGACGCTTTCGGACACCTCTGCAGCAGGCAGCTTTTTGAAAACATGGTGTCAAAAGAAATTGCTCAAAACTAGCAATTTCTCCTTTGGCCACAATGTTTTCCACTTTTAGTAATAGGTTATCCATTCAATTATAGAGATTTTCCATTTTTTGACAAAATATGTTCAAAGATGTCTGCTGCAGAATTGTAGCATGAGGGAAAGGGTTAAAGTTCTATATATAAAACTATTAAGGTTAAAACATTGAGGCAAGAGCAGAATATTCATTTAACAAGTGATCCTATTGCCACATACAGACACTTTTTAATATGTAGCCATTTCTCTTTTTGCCACAATGTTTTCAACTCTATTCAACAGTTATACTGTAATGTACTTTCATTCAAAGAGCCTTTTTACATTTTGGCTAGACAGGCTTAAAGTAGTCTACTGCTGATTTGTTGTATGTGGGAAAGTGCTATGAATACCTACATTTTCTCCAGTATGAATACCTACATTTTCTCCAGTATGAATACCTACATTTTCTCCAGTATGAATAACTACATTTTCTCCAGTATGAATACCTACATTTTCTCCAGTTGTTTATTCACTTCCTCATCATCTTCATAATCTCTGAGTAACTGTGCAACCAAAGCCCCATAAGTCAATGTAAACAATTCTCCATTCTGAAAATAAACCACAATAACTTTTTACATCTGAAAGTTATTAAGTAAATATCATTCTGAAAAAGTAGTTCTGCCAAAAATGTGTGTGATTGGAATTGTTCATGTGATTTAAGAAAACATCAAGGTAGAGGGGCGCATAATATGTAGCGAAAGAAGTCTTGCAACTATGACGGAAAAATATTAACTTTTGAGCAACAGGTTTTTATACAAATGTTATATTGTGTCAGTCTAATGGAAGTGGGAGGCCAGTCTGAGGGTTTTAACCCCAGACGGGGTCATATCATAGACTTTAACAAGAGGCCCAAGAGGGCCAGTATCGCTCAACAGCCATAAGGCAAAATTTAAATCTCCAAACAGCCCTGCCCCCTGGTGGCCATGTTTTTTTACCAGCCACCATGGCTTAAAGGAATCTTGTAGAGTGTCACCCAAGGAACATTTCTGCAAAATTATTTGAAAATCGACCAATTAGTTTAGGAGGAGAAGATTTATTAAGTTTTCACTATGGCCATATAAGGCAAAACAGCCCTGCCCCCTGGTAGCCATGGTTTTTTTTCAACCAATCAACATGGCTTGAAGAAATCTGATAGGTCATCCAAGGAATATTTCTACAAAATGATATGAAAATCGGCCTGACACACTTTCGGAGGAGAGAATTTTTAAGTTTTCACTATAGCCATATAAGAACGAGCAATTTCTCCATTTGCCACAGTGTTTTTAACTTTATTCAATTATTTAACTATTATTTATAAAATATCTTTTAAAAGTCATCTGCTTCATATGTGTTGTATGTGGGAAAGGGTTTTACTTAAAGCAAACCATATATTTTGAGTACCTACAACATAGGGTTAGCGGGTCAAATAAGGATTTATCAAGAGCTCCGAAAATGGTTGACCATTTTAATTTTAGTCATTGTAAATTTGTGAATTGAATTTTCATGGATTCAAGTGGTAAAGGGGTAAGCGCCATTTAGGATCAAATTAATGTTAAATATATGGTTTATTTAATTGTTGTCATAGCTGTCAAGGATGTAAACGCCGACCCTCTGTAGCTCAGTTGGTAACAATGCGGGCTGTCAATCCAGGGGTTGTGAGTTTAAATCCCAGCTTGGCCATTTTTCTTTCAAGTCAATCCGACATGCATCATTCGTCTTCCTCGGCCGTCTTCGTCAGCCGATTGCTTGGGAAGATTGTTGTGTTGAGTACTGGTGTGAGAAAACCAGGAAACACATGAGTAGGTGAACTGTCTGCCGTAATATGACTGAGAAATTGTTAAAAACAGCGTTAAACCCCAATCAATTAAGGATGTAAACGTCAGAATAATGTTGATCCGTGTCGTCTGATAAATGCTGAAGAAATTTGAACAGTGTTTAAACCTCTGTTGCCTTAATAATGGTCATATTTTCAACAGCATTTATCTGACCGAATCGATCAACATTATTATCAACATCAATTTGAGGCTAAAATTAAGCCTTTTTTTTTACGGGAAAATAATCTTATTGTATTAAGGGGATTAACAAACAGGATTAAAATTACAAAATTGGGAATTTTGCATGATTTTCAAGTCTTTTGCCATTGTGAATGTGCCAGATATTCTGGAGATGCCCTAGAAAAGGCCTGAACACGCACATATTTGAAACAAATTTACGAACCACTTTCCGTGGATCACCTCCACGATTCGCTTGGCGAGACATCTTTCACTTAATCGTTATCAATACGGAAGTTTGTTGTTTGTAAAACGATGGTTTGGTAATGTCAATAGATCTAATGTTTGCTAACCCGAGTTGATAAATAAAACACCTATCGAACCTAGATCAAATAATCATCTTTCAACGCAGTTGATTGGACAAAGTATAAAGCAGTATCCAATCAAATTCAGCGTAACAAATAATTTATCTAATCATTTTGTTCACGGGACGTAACTCTACTAACACATTTTGTCAAAATCAGCTGTCAAGTGTTTTTGGTGACGATACGACCAAATCATATGTTGTTATGAGATTGAAGAAGTAAATATTAAGTAAGTGACTAAGACTGCACACCTCTGATAAAGTTTGTGAGTTGTCGTACATAATTTACGAACTTGCAATACCATCTAGCTAGATTATTTCTGTTTAGAAGTTTTGACACTGACGAAATAATGTTTGCTCATCTGATATATTATAACAGCTTGTCGAAACCGTTTGAATAATCATTCCTTTGTCGTTTACAGGTTGAACTATTTGACCAGAGGATAAATAAGTTCCTTCTGTATTTCAATGTAAAACAACACTATTCAGTCCTTAGAACATTTGTCTGTATTCAAATGTAATGAACCAAGACAGACAAAACATATATGTATTGTACGAAAGCAACTGACTGTTGACAAGAAACAATTATTTTTCTTCTTCTTTATTATGGCCACAGTCAACTTGTAAACTGAATTTCATGCCAGTGGTTGCATGAGAAGGAATAACAGAGTTGAAAAAGAATGTCTTCAGTGAGGCTTACACACACATATGAAGAAGAGTTTTGGAAAAGTATTCTTTCTGTTTAATGAGTTTGTGAACAATTGTGAGTCTTGCAATTTTCTAACTGTCTTCAAGGGGTATCATTTTTAGCTCTGTAATCATATCACTGACACCAGATCTATTATGGTACTTGTTTTTTTCAGAATTTCTCACCTCTGTACCCTGTTTAGTTTGTTTATTTAGATTTGGTTAATCCATGTTATAGGGGGTATAGTATGTTGTTGTTGGGGAGGGGTGAACAGACTTTAAATGAAGCAAACCATTAAATGTTTCATCAGATGTAAGAACAGACAGTGGGTATACAAATCATGCCATTAATCACTTGATTATATATATCGACAGAGACACGCCGGCCTAAATGACTCATGTTACCCGCACAAGTAAAGTATATCTGGAGACATCAATTTCGTCTAAGCCTTTCTGATCCCTGTTATATATATTGTTAAGTCTGGCATTCAAACAGAGTTTTGGTTTAATTAATGCAATTAAAATCATCTTCATTTGATAAAATTCAAAGATGTATAAATATGTAGTGATTGTATGAATAAGTTGTATTATGTATATATTGAATTCATTGTGAAAGTAAGGCAAATTTTATATTTCAGACAAAATGAAGAGAAACAAGAAAAATTTGGTGATTATTTTGGTAATATTTGGAGCTTTAACTGCTGGACTCTTCCTGTTAAGTTCAACAAAATCAAAATCCAGTTATCAATCTGAATTTCAACTGAAAGTTTATAATCAACATCAGCGTAATATCATTCCTGCTTTGTTGAAAAACTATGAGGCTATGAAAAAAGATATTCAAAAATTAAATAAGACTCTCAGTGAAATGAATAACAAAATTGCTAAATCTAAAGTAAAAGTGGAAAATATTAAATCGTCAGATGGAAAAATAAATGGCTTGAAATTGAACCTTGGTCTGGAAACATTAACAAATTATGACTCTGAGCCATCATTGAACATCCATGCATTTTACTATCCTTGGTATGGCAACCCAGAGCATGATGGTGACTTTTACCACTGGAACCATCAGTATATTGAACACTGGAAGAAGGAGGAAGCAAAGAAATGGCCGTCTGGTCGACATGTACCTCCAGATGATGTCGGGGCAAATTTTTATCCAGCTCTTGGAGCGTACAGCTCCAGCGATGAAGAAGTAATTGACATACACATGCAGTTAATGAAATATGCTAAAATAGGTATCTATAATACACTTTGGGATTTTAACCTTTTTCCTGATACAAATATCCTTTGACTGAAATGTTCATCAGACCACTCATTGAAATGCATTATAGGTCCTAATGGTCGACATTTTCCTGATTATGTACTGCTCAAAATGTTATAAGGGTCAAAATGTATCTGTATGACGTTGTCACTTGTTGTTGGAAAGGGAGGGTTAAGGTCGTTTTGAATAATTTAATACAAAGTTAAGGAACACCTTTTAGGTCATTTTGAAAAGTTTAATGTTTTATCTTTGATCACCTTACTGAGAATTCATCCTATGTCACACAATATTTAATATTATTACTATGTCACACAATACTTAATATTATTACTATGTCACACAATATTTAATATTCTTCCTATGTCATACAATACATTTATATTCTTCCTATGTCACACAATAATATATAGTTTCTCTATGTCACGCAATACTTAATATTCTTACTATGTCACACAATACTTAATATTCTTCCTATGTCACACAATACTTAATATGCTTACTATGTCACACAATACATTTATATTCTTCCTATGTCACACAATAATATATAGTGTCTCTATGTCACACAATACTTAATATTCTTCCTATGTCACACAATACTTAATATTCTTCCTTTGTCACACAATACTTAATATTCTTCCTATGTCACACAATAATTAATATTCTTCCTATGTCACTACTTAATATTCTTCCTATGTCTCACAATACTTAATATTCTTCTTATGTCTCACAATACTTAATATTCTTCCTATGTCACACAATACTTAATATTCTTCCTATGTCACACAATTCTTAATATTCTTCATATGTCACACAATACTATATAGTATCTCTGTGTCACACAATACTCAATATTCTTCCTATGTCACACAATACTTAATATTCTTCCTATTCACACAATTCTTAATATTCTTCCTATGTCACACAATACTATATAGTATCTCTATGTCACACAATACTATATATAGTATCTCTATGTCACACAATACTTTCTATTCTTTCTATGTCACACAATACTTAATATTCTTACTATGTCACACAATAATATATAGTGTCTCTATGTCACACAATACTTAATATTCTTCCTTTGTCACACAATACTTAATATTCTTCCTATGTCACACAATACTTAATATTCTTCCTATGTCACCCAATACTATATATTCTTTCTATAGCACACATTATATTTTTCCTTTGTCACACAAAACTATATGTTCTTCTTTGTCAAACAATACTTTATATTCTTTCTATGTCATGCAATACTATATATTCTTCCTATGTCACATTATTCTAAGACTGCAACGGAAATAAGAGTTTTCACCTAAAACATTTTTATTGGTGTTTTTTTTAACATGTAATGTTGATTGGTATATGGCTTTATTAACTTGTGCACATCATTTACACTATTAAATGTCTAGACCTCTTTCCTACCTATAGATGCTTTCTGACACCTCTGCAGCAGTCTACTTTTGAAAACATTGTGACAAAAGGAGAAATTGACCAAAAGAGCAATTACTGCTTTTGTCACAATGTTTTCAACTCGGTTCAATAATCATTTAAAGATATTTTCCATATTTTTACCAAGATGTTTGTAAAGTCGTCTGCTGTAGAATTGTTATATGTGGGAAAAGGCTATTTTTATATTGCCTTGAAAATTGTTCATTTTATGTTGAATAAATCTGTCTATCTAACAAGGCTCAAAGATTTCCATTCATAACAGTGTGCCTCTTTGCAATGAGTAATAGTTGTTTTTATTGATTCTTCAATATGTTTGTCCATAATTCCATGTTGCCAAATGGTTAGTGTCGAGGACTTGTAACCGGGTGACCCAGGTTCAATCTCATGTCACAGCTCGACAGTTATGTTGGGGCCCCCTTGGAAAAGGCACATTTCCTAGCCTAGTACATTGTACTGGTTTGTTTACTAAGGGATCATGAATACGTGAACTGTTTCCGTGATATAAGTGTAATTTTGTTGAAAATGGTGTTAAACCACAATAAAAACAAATTTTTAATTCCATGTATTTAACAGGTGTGGTAGTTGTATCATGGTACCCCCCTGGAGATGCCGATGCCGAGGGTAAACAACCAGATTCACTCATGCCACAAATACTAACATCAGCGCATAAATATGGACTCAAGGTAAACAAAAACCTTTTTTTCCCTTCTTTAGTAAAGTGGTGTCTGCCATAGCAGAATGATAATGATTTCAATCTCTAGAAAGAGTTTTCTTTAAATTGTATACTTTGTTCTTCCTAGGGTGTTAGTTATTTTTATAACAGCCAAGTGTAAATGCCTTCCAACATATAGACGCGTCTGTACAAGATGACTTTTTGCAAGTGGAGGAGTTACTCATGATGAGCAAACTTTCTTTTTGCCACTGTTTTCAACTCTATAAAATAATTATACCTACATTTTTCAAGATTTACAATATGTTTGCCAAGATGTTTTCAATATTGTCCGCTGCAGATGTAGTATGTTTATGTTGTTTGCTGTATGTTAGAAACAGTTTACAATGGTAACTCCATATGTTATAGTCAAAAGAAAGTTGCCATAGTTTTGCACTCAGGGGATAGAACGATGATTGTTTTCATGTGATGTTCAATAATTAGTGATATCACTCTTCCCTTTTCTAGACCTCTTTGATGTTATTCATGTAACAATGTATATACCATGGCTATTACCTTGCAGGTTTCTATTCATGTTGAACCTTACAAAGGCAGAGACCACATAACATGGAGAGCCAACTTGAAATACATAATGAAGACATATGGCGGTCACCCAGCCTTTTACCGCACAGATTTCAATGGGAAGAAGAATTTACCATTGTATTATATGTATGATTCCTACACAGTAGATAGTCATCTCTGGGCCGAAGTCTTCACAGAAAAGGGCAAGAAAAGTGTCAGAAACACAGAATTGGACGGGATATTTATTGGTCTGTTGGTGGAACATAAACATCAAAGAGAGCTAGAAAGGTCAGGATTTGATGGGATATACACCTATTTTGCAACTAATGGATTTACTTATGGTAGTTCTTGGGTGAACTGGAACTCTATTGCTAAGGCATGCATGTTGAAAAATATGATGTTCATACCAAGTATTGGACCTGGTTATATTGATACAGAAGTTCGACCTTGGAATGGTGCCAATAAACGGAAAAGGTTGGATGGAAAGTATTATAATGAATCGTTTACAAATGCTCTAAATGTGTCACCACAAATTATCTCAATAACTTCGTTCAATGAGTGGCATGAAGGTACACAGATAGAACCAGCTGTCGTAAAAGAAATTCCCAGTCGAAAATATTTGAACTACGGACCAAATGGTCAAAACTTTTATTTGAATCTAACAAGACAATTTGTTGACAAGTTCAACACTATAATGTAGATATTTATAACTCAACCAGTTGTAATCAGAAACACAGGAAAGATGAACAGAAATGATAATTATTTAACCATATTAATTAAGGCAAAACAGTTATAAATACATCTTGTTTTGTTTTTAGAATTAACTATTTACATTGTATTATATTTGATATGAGGAAAATGTTAGATATGATAACATTGACCGTATGATTTTGGAAGAGTTTTAAACATTGGTAAAAGAAGAAAAATGCTTGTTTGAGCCATTCCACTTTTTGAGCCATATTTTATACCGATAAGTAACCCTCAAAGGTGTAATATCTATGAAAGTGTTTTTAACACTCTGTTTTCCAAACTATAATTATGCTTGTCCATAACAAGTATATATTGAGTTCATTATGTTGAAATCCATCAAACTGAAACCTTTTGTATATCAATATGCCCTTGAATCTTATTTAAAACTAGCTAAAGGGAAATAACCTATTAACAACTAGATTTGGTTAAAGAGTGGTTATCTCCCTTGGCATTAAAAATCACACGACTGCTATACGGTTACATACATTTGGTGTTCCTAAAGCAATCTGAAACTAAATGTGTTGCATTTCACCTGGCATGGCTTGCATGTCTTCAGATAGATCATCTAGATTACTGCACACATTTAACAACAAAACAAAGTTCATTCTGATCACTCTCTGAGAGTTGTTAACATTTAGCTTTAACCCTTTCCCTCATACGACAAACTTGCAGCAGACGACTTTGAAACTATTTTGTCAAAACATAGAACATATCTACAATTGAATGGATAACCTATGACAAAAAGTGGAAAACATTGTGGCAAAAGGAGAAATTGCACGTTTTGTGCAA
>JAUELF010228195.1:0-13892 GCA_031471495.1 Clinocardium nuttallii
ATTAGCAGACGGTTAACATAACGGACTGACACGGTTTATGCCGGATTATGCCGTTTCCACGACGGTAATAGACGGCGAAATTATTGTCAGACAGGGTGTAGTTACGGTTAGCCCCGGATAAATTCCCGGTGTGTATAAAGTATCGTGCACAATTAGGTTCCCAATCAGTGTAATTTGAGAGGAAGTCGATATGATTCAGACATGCATCAACACACTCGACTTGGTGAACTGTCAGCTACAGTTGGCCAATCGGGAGACCGGTTCTCTCCTGTTACCACAGGTGGACACCGGGTGTCTCAGTTGCACCACCAACGCACGACCGGGGTTCTACCCGGTTGGTCCGACATGGCACCGGGACACTACCTGGCTCACTGTGGAATGGACTGGGAAACACGTCGACCCGACACCGTTAATACACCATGCCAAACCGGGGTAATCCGGGATCAAACGGGGGGCATCCGGCTTTTAAACCGGGAGCACTCCGGGACAGCGATGGGAATATGAGAATGCAGTTGATTTTTCTGGTACAAATATCCAGGACCATCCCGGATCATCCCGGTATACCGGCTAGTCTTCACCGGGAGATACCGGGACTTGAATCGGGACAGTGAGAACTAAGCTGTATGAGAGTGGAACATGACTAAAACATAAACAGATCGCTCGTTATGAAAATACCGCATCGACTCTGAAGCTGACAGGGGCAAATGGCATATTGTGTGTACAAGGAGAACACTTAGACACGTGTATAGTAATGATTTATAAGTTGCACTTATGTTTATACCTTAATGCTATAGAAAAATGTTGGAAATGTTTGTTCTGCCAAACGTATAGGCAATCCAACCCCTGAGTATTCAACATGAATATGAATTAAGGGAATTGTATAGAAACATTAAAATATACACATAAGAGAATATTTTACTAGTATAATTAAATCCATTTTACAAAAATGAAACACTTTTACTTTGGATATACATACACAATGAGAATTGTCCTGTTTCCCCTAATCCATATACAAGTTTGTTGATTCTATTTTGCATTTTCAAGGGGAAATTTTGACATCTAAATTGTTCGTTCTTTACATTTTCTAAATATAAATATTTCTAAATTTCACTTCCATAAGTAAAGGTCGAATGTTTTCATCAAATTTCCGGTGTAAAACAATGCTCGTTATTATTATTTCAAATTATTATCATCTAAACAAATGGATATTGAAGCCGATTGGGCCACCCCGATGGTCTAGTGGTAGAGGGTACGCCTCGGTGCATAAGGTCGCGTGTTCGAACCCAGGCCGTCTCATGCCGATTTCTATAAACATTGTAGTAATGGCTGTCTTCCGTTGCGCTCAGGGTTGCGGGGTTAACATTACGACTGAGTAACTAAGGTCAAGACGATCAATATAACTGGTAACTTACAGAGGAAATGTCGTGATACAACTGAACAAAGGTTGAAAGCGGCGTAAAACACCAAACAATTAATCAGCATATTGCATTTTACAATTGCCCATTGTAAGTGAATGTCTTTTTTTTAAATAATGAAAGTTGAATGATCGGTAATCAGTGATTTTGGTCACAGTAAACATTGCATAGACATGTTACAAACAGCTTAAGGCAAAGCAATTATGACGGAAATGAAGTCCTGGAAGAAAGTATTCTATCACAGACAGTAATTAGATCGGTCGTGTCAAATGAAAACCTACCCTATTGACTCAATTTAAATCTCGCAGGATCATCAGGGTATGTCGAGATAGCAACGTCATCTTATAATGCCATTGAGATAGTATGCATGTATATTAACTAATTGATTGTTTGGTGACCCCACTATGTTATATTACGGTATTTCCAGGGTAAGCTACCCGTCCTACTGGTCCATTTACCCTGACACCAGCTAGTCAGTCTTAATATTTCGTGTGCGTTGTGCCATATGTTTATGTAGTCCAAGCAGTGATCGTTTTGTTCGATATATGCAAGCATATTTAAACTAGACAAATATATGTGCATACATCTTAAGATATCACTATGAAAAGCCAATATGTTGTCACGTAGCCTGAGTGTTACACATACACTGTTTAGGTAAACACCCGAATTGGTATATATACACAGTTTTTAATAATCCATGTTAAATTAAGTTCAAATTCGTGTCAACAAATTCTCTATCATTATAACAAATGTTTGTCTTCGAGTCCAAAACAGTCCAGGTATCGATTATACGATAATTCATGTGCTTAAAGGAGTAGAGACTGTGAGTTTACGCAGTTGTTAACACAATTTCAAGTAAATCCGGGCAACAGTTCACTTATGCATGATCCCTTGGTTAAGAAACCACCACTAAGTAAGGAAATGTTCCTTGCCTAAAGGCAATTCATCATGACTGCCGCGAATAGAGATCGAGCACGGGACGCCCGGTTTCAAATCCCTTCGTTATACACACAGCCATGGTCGCCTCCTGCAATGTGTAGAAACGTGTGGTCTGATATGAATGAGAATTTGTAAATCGTTGGAAGCAAATCGAATCAGTCAGTTATAGCATTTACTCAAATACCTTTGAACTATTCACCAAAAAAACTTACATACATTTTATATTGACACTATTTGCATATACAATGATTTTTTTTCTTTCCAGATCAGCTCAAATGAGCATAGAACAATCCAACGAAAAAACAACTCAGCTACTTGTCCACCCCTCCGCATCGATAATGAATGAATATATCGTATTGCTCCATGTCAGAGGTGTACCATGTTCACGGCTCTTATCATTTCTTAAAATATCCACCACGAAGGAATTATTATTTGCCATGTACCTTACTTATCATTGTATGATGAATTCTGTTTTCGGCACCGACAGTCTGTCATATTAAAAAAGAGAAGTTAATATAAATTAGCGTAATTGGTTCAACACACATAATCGATCTTGGTCTCCAAGGTGATCAAAAGTTACTGAAACATGAGTGGTGTTCTGAGAAAACCATCCCTCGCTAATTGGCGAGGAGTACAGGTGGGTATTGATTGTTCAGTTAACAGTGACGATAGCTTTCTAGGTACCACAGCTTAACAGTGTATGTGTACATTAAAGTTAATGGAATCACAGATTGTTCTTGTATCTGATCTTATCTACCCATTCTGTATTTGTTTATATGTAATATGTGTAATATACCATGACCGAATCACTTTTTTCTATTCATCTGCAACTATTTACACGTGTTTCCGGTAAATACAAACGTCCCGATAGATGGACGAGGTAGATGGACAACTATCGGTCATAACAAATATTTGTGTTGTGATAAGTTAACAGTTTATTAAGTATTACATGTTGGGACTATTCTCTGACCGTGCACACCCGATTATCATTTTGTGATTCGTCATGTTATAAAATAAGACTCTGACATTCGTTGTCATTGAATACAGTTTTATCAAACTCGTCCAATAAATAAGTTATTAGGCTCGCCTTAACAAATTTCTTCAACTCGTTTAAATAAAACTTTATATGAAATGACAACTTATGTCAGATTCATATATATCTAAATTTGTGACAAATAGGCTTAAATTATATATTCATATATGTACAGATGTATAGACCCTTTGCTGTATTTAAATGGAAATTAAATACGAGCTTAATTGCATTATCCGGAACCTTCGATCAAACATTTGTATTCGGACGGTACACCGTGCCACTACAGCGACAACTAACATCGACGCTAAGTTGCATCGATCTACGTATAAAACAATTAAGGGAAGAGATCACAACAAATTCTTCTTGCAAAACAATTACGTATCTCACATAGATCATATATCAATCCGTCTAGATACAGTTACCCCTCGACCGAAGGTGGGCTAAATTAACGACAACTGTCAATTGTTAATATCCACAGTAAATTTATTTTGTGATAAACGTGAATTGTTCACCCCGTGATTTATCCCTGAATGGTGGAAACTTCCTTTTCCGGTCTCGACCTCCTGCCTGACATTATAAGAGTCGTAAAGAGTAATTGACGTAATTTTCTCCACAACAAGAAATGGCCATAATACTGTCTACAACCAGATTCGCTAGCGTGTTTACGAAAGCAGCGATAAATAACAAAATAATCACTTAGATTGCGCAATATTTCTTGATATGTAAATTATATAAAGTAAGATATTACGTCAACATGGATATTCCCGCGTGTCTTGTTGTAAACATGATCTTATTTAATTCGGAAAGGGTAATACATGTGGACTAAATTTAAACATATGTAAACGAAAATGGATAGGTTTGGTATATCAATGATGGACATCCAATGTCTAAAACTGAGTTTAATCGATATTCGCTAATTTCATGAAAGGCTATGTTAGCAAACTCGCAGCGCAAGGCATTAACCAGGTCGAGTCCATCCATGTTAGATTGTTAGAACTCCGCGCAAACAATCTGCGAAACAGCATATTCTGCTCGACGTTTTTCTTTAACTGAGGGATAGCATATCAAAGCCATCCTCGGTACCCAGCCTATTCATAGAATATATGAACAAAGCAGACTGTTCAAATTCCTTTGCTTTCCATAAAATATTGAATACAAAATGTACAGTTTTCATCAAACGTTCTCCCTTAATATTTACGATAAGGCCGCATCCCATAACAGTTGAGATGCCAATAAAGACAGACGATCGGTCTTCAATGTCAAGGCATCAACAACCGCTAGAGATCACAATGCTGTAAATATCCTCTTTTTTTTAATCCGTTGAAAGTTATTTTACAATAAAATTATCTAATTCAAAATTTAAAAGATAAAGCAATCTGACAAACAAGTGTTATATCTCTGGTTAAAGAAATTTTATTAATTACCACCAAGAAAAAACACCGAGTCAAAAGGATAACACAGACTAAATTGATGTTTTTATAATAATGAATTGTATCATATTATTAATATTAGGGTATCAATTAGTATTGATATGAGCCGTCCCGCGAGGAAACCAACATTGTTGACTTTGCGTTAAGTATCGACCCGGATCAGCCGCGCAGACTTACCCGGATAGACACTTTTCGCCTCATGTAGATTTTCTGTTTCAGGAATCAATACTCTATATCTGTTTTCCCCTGAGGCGGAACGTGTAGGCCCGGATCAGTTTGCGCGGACTGCGCAGGCTGATCTGGGTCGATACATTACGCAGAGGCAATAATGTTGGCTTTATCGCGGGACGGCTCATATTTCAGTTATCGGTGAATGTCAACGCTCTCCAAATGAATGTTTCCGTGCTTTAGTATGAAGACAAACCAGAGGTAACTCAATGACACAAACATTGTCTTTTTGGCGTACTATTCGATTGATAAACCGAATTACGGATCGTATTGTGCCGTATAAATTCGCGCTGTTTGGAATGTGATTAAACCAAAACCAGCCGAAATATGAACACCTAATGGGTTAATGTACCGATAATGGAACTCATAACAGAAAGCCATGGTTCTACAAGATGTACAAACCTTTCCCTTATCATGATAAAGAATTCGTAACATATAGCAGTTGATACTTGTTTTAAGAACCAAGAAAACAATGTGTTTTTTTTGTAATTGCTTTAGCGTACCAGGAAAGGTAATAACGTCACGCGAGAAAAGCAACATTGTGGACTCGGATCAGCCTAAGCATGCCGCGCAGGCTAACCCGGACAGCCACTTTTCGCCTCCTGTGGATTTTCTGGAAAATCGTACTCTTTACCTCTATGCACCTGAGGCGGAATGTGTCGGCCCTTATTAGCCTGCACAGACTGGCCAGGGTGATCTGGGTAGATGCATTACGCAGAGTCAATAATGTTGGTTTTCTCGAAGGACATCTCATATGTGTCGCACATAAATATTGTGTCATTCTCCTCGTTTCCCAAGGGTATATATCATCAAACCAATTATGTAACCGACAAAACAGCATATAATATATCATTAAAAAAATATTTTTGTCATGCGTGAATATATACGGGCACTAACTTATTTCGGAGGTTACGAAAATAAATACAGTCGTATAAAGCACGTAAAAGGGACACCCTCCGGTATCTCTGAAAAACAACAATATACATATAGTTCTAGATTCGGTTTTCAAATGTAATTATATAACGACTTACTGTGTCTAAAGTCGCGTTGCATACATTCCTAATGGACCGCAATATAATGTGTTATGAGTTCTTAACGGCTTAATGTGTAGATGATAAAACTTCATCTTAAAAGAAAGTGCCACGAAAATGTAGACTTATCCTATATTGTTGGTTATATTCAGTACCATTATCAGCAGGTAAGTGACTGTATTGAATTCTGCCTTTTATTTAACCCTTACCAAAGACTTGTAAAAACAGACCTGGCAGTGCACGGCAATCGTTCAATCTCTTCAGAGACTGACTCTACGTAAAGAGGACGACTGAAGAAGCTTATTTTCGACTGCGCCGGCTTTTATGTATCGGACCAGACATAGCTACATCACAACGAAACCCTGCAGTTTGTCAAATAGCGTGATTCGCGTTTTAGTAAACCAGACAAGTATCCACTTTCTGGAAAATAAAATCTAAATTACTTTGAATTTGCTGCTGTCTGAGGATGACGTTTTCGAATTTAGTCCTGTAGATTGAAATCCCATTATACAGAACAGACACGTTATAAAACGAAACTGAAAATAGGCAGTCTTTTACAATTATTGTTTCCAAAATTTACTCTCATAAGTCTACGAGCAGCGTCGAACAAATTATTCTTGTTCTGTATCTGCGTAAACTGGAGACTTTCTGTCCGACGATACAGACTGAAATACATATTCCGATAAATGAACTATAAGGGAACAATGATAGTCCATGTTCAGGCGCGTCCGGCGGTCGTAGCATATTGCTTTAAAAAATATTGTATTGCCAACAACATATACATACATATTAAATTTCAGATTTATAAATATATACATGTTATAGGTAAACGGGTCTGGCCACAAGTTCTCACAACTTAGATACGCCCTTATCCTTACTTAAATGCCTATTCTGACAAAACAAATAGATGTGCAGCTCATACGTTATACGTGATGTTAGCATGTTAATCATGAAACCATATTGGAAAGCAAACGCGATCCATAGTCAGACGGGGCTCGTAACTATCTTTCCTTTTTCCCAAATCCAGACGCATAATGATGCGTATGCAACAGTCGACTTTTAAAACCTTGTGGCAAATGAGCAGTTTGCTTATATTGAGCAATTGTCCTTTTTTCAAAAGTGTTTTGAATTCTATTTAATAGTTATACTTTAGTTACCGTGGTGTTCCATAGTTTTAACTAGATACTCTTAAAGTGTCCTTTTGAAGATAATATCATGTAGGATCGAGTTAACGTGTTCTCCTCAAAAGCTCATACTACCTATTTGTGTTTTTAAACACATACATAATGAATATACAGGCACTCTTATATCGGCAAAGTAACGATTATATCGCGGTTATATTACGTTTACTTGGTTATGAAAGCATTCATTCTGAAAAAAATATTTTTCGCATAATTATTCTGCCCGACGGTTTATAGAATTGCAAAACTGTTTGCCAATAACAAGAAATCGGGGAGTTCTTTCCAATTGTGTACATAAAATACATTTCGTAAATGTATACGTCTTGTTATTGTACTTTAAAGTTTGCACTCTTCTTTTTTCGGGTAGTAACTGGTTGTCTAAGAAGTTGTGGTTTGACCCGATACACTTTCCGGTCACTGATGATAACCAAGGTGTACGCATCAATTAAATATAGTGTTATCTGTATTCCTATAATATACTTTTCTTTTATTATATTGAGACGACAGAGGTACGACCATATTTAAAGTAGGTACTGTGTCAAAAGCGCGATGTAGTGGCATTACAGACGTTTATGTTTTATTATGTTTTGTTATTAAAGAAGACAAATTCTAAATAAGTGGAAATTGGCATTTTAATTGAACAAACAATCAATTACGTGTATAATAATCATACATGGAATGCGATGATATGAGAGTACGTATTCACAGACTTAGCAACATACATTTTCGTCTGTCGCAGCAAAATTGACTTTGTTTTCTGGTAATAATTTTTCGAGAAATATAAGGAATGACAGGCATGTCTATGATTATAATGTGTCTTACACTGACGTGAAAAGATCAAACTGACATTTCTATAACTTAAACAAAAAAATGCTGACTAAAGATAAAAGATTCGTTGAAATATATTGACAAGCGTCATCATGAAAATGGACACTGTCTGTGTTCCTTTATGTTCACACTTTGTGCTTCTGATACAAACACTTCCTCTGCTACACTTCAATATTGACCATCGAAGCACTGTGAATGCTGCCATGAAGGGGCTAACTGTGGATGACGGATTACATGTTGCACAATGATTTACTCACAACGGTTAATCAAATAAACTTCCTAAAAGTACTATGTTACGTCCTTATTTTGAATAATATTGGAGTTGAAAGCACACTATTGTATTCCCAGAATTAACACATAGCATGTCATATCAAAATAAAAAGAAAGCCATTGCATAACAATGAGAACTATGTTGAGAGTTTAACTATCAGAGCAAACACATAAAACAGCTGTATCTACATTTTCTGGTTATTTGAAATAAAACAAAAAAAACCCGAAAAATTATGGCATCATTGTGTTGCCTTGTTTAAAATATATAAAATCGTGATTTTAAAGGGGAAAGAAATTTGTTTTATTAACAAATGAATAATAGCATTGTGCTGCTGTGTTTAATATATTTAGGAAATAGATCTCATTTTGAGTGATACACCGGCTCGTATATCACGATGTGGAGTTCAGGTGAGTAGTAATTAATCACGAAGGCCGAATTGTTATATGTGTTATTTTGTTTCCATAACACAACGTTCCACTTAGGTTTTCATTCAAGTTCATAGATTCCTGCAACTTGGCACCACTGAAAGCATCACGAAGATATCGATAATTCGAAAGTATTTTTGAAATTGTGACACCTTCACTATAAGCATATGTGCCGTAAATATTATATCTTTATGAAATATCACATGACTATTTTATTATAATGTCAATAGTTTTGTTTTACTTTGGTAATCAGTGGGACTTGACTATCTGTAAAAAAAGATACAGTCGATTCACAGACATGCATTTGTCTGTTGACATTTTTCATTTTCAATTCTGTAATTCCTGTATTTACCAGCAAATTTCTATAAAGTTTTTCCTTCAAAACAAATACATTTACCGGCTGATGTCCCAACCAGTTACCACATTTGTATTGTTATAATATGACGTTTAGATTCAATATATGAGGTTTGTGAAGTAGGCTGAATATTTATTAGATTATGTGGATAAGCTAAAAAAGTATATTCACATATCCGTGTACTTTCATTGGCATTATGTAATATGTACAATTATCTAGACATCTCTCTCAACCCGAAAATATGTTCAGTAACGGAGAGCTACTTAAGACAAAACTGTTTGAAGTTATTAAATGCCGATATTTTAATTCTACATTCTAAATTCAGTTAATAGTTGGCGAGTGTCCGCGGCCTTCGTCAACTTTAGCACTGGTCTCTAATGAGCCCTTTTGCCAAGAAAAAACAAAACCCCACACGGCTATTATGTCATTATAAGTGCTAATATTTCCAAATTGTATCCCTAAATGAGAATCAAATCGTGCAGAAGTAGAGAAGATTGGAAACACTTTCAATAATTACGAGAAGGTTGTTACTTGGTAAACAGCCGGTATAAAAGTTGTTTAAACTATATTGTTTAATATACTGTCTTTGTTTGCGTTGAAAATGTCAAAGCTATCAGTACAGCGCGTATTAGTTAAATCTACTCTAGCGATTACTGTCTAGTGCATGCACTCCGCGAATGAAATATATATTGAACAAAAGGCACATTACAACTACGATATTAAAGGAGAATTATAGTCCATACTATTTGTGCTTTTTACTCCATTTTTGAATGTATGTATAATATAAATGTACTATAAATATATAATTTATTATATATAATTTAAATTAATCTTAACAAATATATAATTGTTCAAACAAAATGCAAGCAAGGTCAATCGTTGATACTATTTTTTACAGACGTGGCTTTTTGTCTCAGACGCTTAAATTACCATTCCCGGGTCATAAATCACTGTTTATTAAACAGAGTTGTCTACGTAATGTAATTATTCTTTCCATTTATCTTTTCAATGCGTCGAAATGATCGTTACATAACGTACACTATAAAACTTGTATTATGACTGTATAAGAGTAAATCTACATTCTCTCAAATGGGATTTCCATTTAGAAGCAGTCGATTTGGCATGTTTATTAGGAATGGCGCCTATCTTTATTTTGTCTTATAATAATAAGATGTACACGTCGGAAGTGTAGTTGCTAGGGCAGGCATGAAAGCGGCACGATTTGATAACTGGGCAGATGGGATTCCGTTTTTTTGGCTGCCATTCATTAACACTGGTTTCATCGTTGTTATATGTACAGGACATACGACTGAACTACTGTTGAAAACGTTATATCACGCACTCGAATATTGTACATTGTTATATCGCATACTTATTTAAGCCTTTCAAATGAAATGTAGGTATAGCGGATTTTTTTCATTTCATTTCCAACGACAACTAAACTACAATGTAAAATCCCATGTAAAAAACTATACCAGTTTGATTCTACTAGTATCTAAATATCCATCCTATATACACCTGAGAACTGACAAAAACACCAAAGTATTCTGTGGTAGTCTACCAAGTATTATAATAGTATTACCCTATACACGTGATTAAGACAATTCATACTGTATGAATACATGAACGACGCATATGAGTAGTCTGAACTTGCTTTGCATCTTTAAAAAGGTTATACAGTTTAACCCTTTTCCACATGTATACGCTTTCTGACGCCTCTGCAGCAGACGACTTTTGAAAACAATGTGATAAAAGGAGAAGCGTTAAATAATTACATGTACGTTGATGATGGTTTTCCCGACCCATATAGCCCACTTGCAACATTCTATTTTTGAAATACAATTATATTTACAGCGTTTCTAAGAAATTGTAACTAGTATTTAGTTGTTCCATCAATATTCGAGAGATAGTTCATTTAAAGTATTCGATAACAACAATGACACTTCAACCACTTAAGGCAAACGTGTCTTCGTTTATATCCTATGAAATGAAATAAGCACCAACGTCTGAAAAATTCAATATTTCAAGAATTGAAAACATAATTATTCTGATCGAGCAAAGCTACGTTAAATTCCAATATGTTATCCAAGATCGACAGCAGGGACTTATCAATTCACATATTAAAATAAGTTCATTATTTCCAACAATTTCTATAAAACCATTTTCCGTCAGACCATTCAGTTATTTTTTATTATTATTTCTTTAAATATACACTAGACAGATTTAACCAAGTTATTTATGACACTGATAAATGCCACATGCCTTAACACGCATCGTTATTATATACACACACATTATTGTTCAATTCTGATAAAGTACAAGTCTCAATCCAAAACGAGAAATTAAATTAATTATTTGAATTCTTTGAGTTTGTGAAAGATGCAATTTCATTCTCAGCCTTTTTTAAATTTTAAATTACTGGCTGAAATCCGTCAACTTTTCTAATACAAAAGCAAGGATTGTAAAGTCTATGTTAGAACAAATCTATTGGCATTTCAAAATGGGTCTTGTTGCAAAAAAATATGGTTAGATTTCAGTGCGTTTCATATGTGTGCATTGAATCATCGACTTATTTAATGTTGACATTTTATTAATCAGGTCTTTATGTAACGTCCGACATTAACACGGAATTTTAGCGAACTGGTTTTCACATCTTTATAATATATTCAATCAAATTACAATCAAAGATAAATATAACTACGATGTACATGTAGCCAATATCAAATTTCGCCCGAAAAAACTTCAACAGGAGTATGTCATTAGTTTGCTCAAATAAACAAGTTTTCCTATTCATATACTGAGAAAAAATATGCATTTGACCTCTTGTTATACCAACAAATGTGTATTTTTGCATTCAAGCATTTATTAATAAATGTATGAACTTATCTGAGGTACAATTTCTTCTTTACAGCTAGTTATCACATATTATAAAGCGTGTTACAATATGTAACGACTGCACTTATCAGCATTAGCTAAAATACAATATGTTTAAAGTCTGTCCATGGATTCCGTATTATGTTGTCCTTTAAATAACACTAGTGTGTGTAGAACATATCCTTTGCGATTGTTACCAACAAGTGACTGTTCAAAAGAAGGTATAATATTTCAAAGAAGGTGGCCAGGGTGATTCATGACGAAGAAAATTGTGTGGAGGGAAATATTTGAAAAAGTTGCTGAGTAACTGATGGCATAATTTTAAAAGGTTGTCCTTTATGTAACACATTTGCAAGCATACCACTGACCAGTAAAACATAGTTTAATCATGCTACAGTTATAAAATGTAAATAATTTCTGATTCACTATAGTTACAATTGTTTCCCTTTTCTTGTTAGTTTATAACATGATTAAAACACACGTGTGGGTCCTTCCAATAACGGTCCTTTAAATAACGGCCCCCTTTGTTATTGCAAGGACAAACATCGTTACTGCAAGGAGATATTGAAGCCAAATCTTACCCTCAATGATCATTTCTTAGAATTATAACTTAAAACATATACAGACAGTTTACATAGATGTACAGTTATAGATTAAAGGTAAAATGAGAAAACCTTCTGATGTTTATATACTGATTACTTAATCTCACATTTTCGTTATTGGAAGGACTGCAGTATGTTATTGCAAGGACATGTTATTAATCCAGTCTCCATTCACATATTAAGACGAAATTTGACGCATCTTAAAACAGACACATTTTGAAAACAATGCGAAACATGGGGGAAAAGCACACAATGAGCATTTTCATCTCAAATGTCTTGATAACTGAATTCAAGTAAATTGATTTCAAGCTTTCCTTGGTGCAGATTGCATAAGCATCATGTGACAAAAGGAGAAATTGCTCATATGAAGTTTACCCTTTTGTCACAATGTTTGCAACTTTAAGAAATAAGTTTTCTTCAATCTTTTTTGAAGCCTCTTTAAATTATTCATCATGGAAAAGGATTAAAATAAACGTACACATAAGTTCTTTAACACGAAATAATTATATTCACAATGTTTTCTCTTTTTATTTTCTAAAATGACCAACAGCAAATGAATATTTCAAACCTTTGATGATGAGTGCAACTTGTTACAAGTCACACGTCCAAAAGATGGTCTTTATCTTTTAGAAAATGACAATGTCAAACACAGAAAGACTTCGGCAATTTTAGTGTTAGACGAGACACAGATATCGAAAAGAGTCATTTGTTAACAGGGTTATGCGAAAGGGGTATAGGTACATTTTGTATTTGTATTGTAATAGGCTTTTTCACAAAGCTAATCAACATGCATCTTGGTTAGTACTTGGATTGGTGAACCGATATGGCTTAGCTCTGTGAAGTATCTGGTACACATTACATCCGGAACAAAACGTGTTTCTATGTATGTAAAGCAATTTCGCCTTTATTTACAATGTTTTTTCCTCAGTAATTAAGTGCCCAGTTATGCTAACTTTCTTTGTCAGACGTTTTTGAAGCAGGATTGAAATTGCTTACCAGGAATAAAGTTAAGTACTATTAAAGACATGATGTTTTCAAAGAAGATGTTTTGTAAGTTAGAAATTGAAAAGCGCCATTGCAGCTGCAGTTTTGATAATTACATTTTAAACTGTTGACACCATCAAATACCATCTTCTGCAGACCTCAACAGCCTATTGATGGGTGATGGGGCCAACTCTAAGATTGATTACCATTATTAATTTGGTCATAGTACATTTATAAATACACATATTTCAACTGACCCCAATAAAATATGTCTGCTGCATGTTTATAAATTAAGT
>JAUELF010228205.1:0-13891 GCA_031471495.1 Clinocardium nuttallii
TCGCCTGTAGGGCATGCTTAGGCTGATCCGGATCGATATTTTACGCAGAGTCAACACTGTTGGTTTTTCTCGCGTGACGGCTCAAATGAGCAGCGAACAATGTGAATCAAAATAAGACAGCATGATAGTTCACTTTGATCTTTGTCTATTATGTTAGCAATATGTTTACGAATAGGATAAATCAATGGCAAAAGTATAAGTAAATATCCAACTCTAACATGCCCTTACAAACGTCATTGCCCAGGTTTAGTGTGACCACCCCTTATCTGCATTTCAAATATTGTGGTCAAGTTATACTAGGTGTTTAGTTCTTTTCGTATTTCTGTCCAGAGATATTAATTTTGAACAATCTACTTATAATCCACAATGATTTGCATTCTACCTGTTTAGACCTGAAACTATTAAAATATAATCTAGACCACACGGTCAGTAGAGCTCCTATCGTATAAGTAGGACACAAGTGACATTTCAATGACAGACACATTGTCACGTGGTTTAAGTTTACCCTTGGACTGTCAGCTGCCTGGCAGACTTGAAATGTACACAGAGTGAAGTGACGTAGTTCGCTCTGATATCTCGGGAAATATTGAAGATTTTGAATGGGTCTTTGCCTGTTATTACCTACAATGTTTGACGATCAATACAATGATATACACAATTCAGTACACAGACGTCTTTAGGAACAAGATTATTTCTTGTTTAATGACCAGTTCTCTGTAACATATCGTTAAAAGGATATTGTTACAAGAAGAAAGATTTGTTTGTTTGTTTGTTTGTTTGTATGTATGGAATCTTTCGGCGAACACATTTTCAATAATATCACGGCGTTTACTGGGTAAGTTACAAGTACTTTTGGTACTTTGATCCTGATATTAGATATTTAGTCGTTATGCTTACCGCATTTACTACCATTTATAAAGTATTTGATAGAACCCGGCAGAAGATCGAAACTGTTACTTCTCGTACCCGGGGCGGACTCTTTAGCACTACATCACCGAGGCGGTCCGAGAAGAAAGAACTTGCAATGTAAGTATTTGCTGTTATTTATGTAGTTTTATGTTTGACGTTAACACTTTCTCAAATCTAAAGTAGATTTCTACTTTATAATTCTCAAATGTATACTTATACAGACTGAAAAATTCTGACACATGATCAATTTAATTTCTTATGAAACCATACTAAAGCATATAAACTATTTCTTCAGTAATTATGTCATCTTCCTAAATTGGTTCATTAAATGTTTTTAAATTAACAGGAGTGTGATTCAC
This sequence comes from Clinocardium nuttallii, assembly GCA_031471495.1. NCBI lineage: Eukaryota > Metazoa > Mollusca > Bivalvia > Cardiida > Cardiidae > Clinocardium > Clinocardium nuttallii. The sequence continues at coordinate 1,269 of JAUELF010228205.1, forward strand.
ATTTATAAAACAGAAATTCAATTATGCTGCTGCTAGTATAAAGCACCGTTTGGATTGGTGGATCCACAACTACCACCTTACACTATTAAAGATAAATTTAAGCACACAAACTAAACAGCGAAGCGACAACACATCACAAATGAGACTACGAATCCTCTTTGTTAGTAGGGTAGCTTCAGTACTATCATGGAACCGTTTATATTGTTCTAACGATAAATGCTATCAATATTGGCCTGCTGTAGAATTGGACCATGCAACTAGATTAACGACATACATGTTTACAGATTGCAAAGTGTGGCAAAATGTTTCTTTAATTAATGATTTGTAGAGCGCTTTGATTTTCTATCCGATTAGACTACTAATTATTAAAAAATTGCAACGAAATTAAATAAACCCTATAAACTTAAATTGAGGTGCATATGGTTAGAGAAGTACATCTATAAATGGCTTGTGCTAGTTCAAAGTCAATAAATGTATACACCTTAGTGGTTAATACTGTTCATCTATGTATCACGAACGTCACTGTGTGCACTGTACAGTCAGCATAGCTATAGGTGTATTTCCAGAAATTACATCACTATTGGTTCGATTTCACCGCCTTAAGCATAGAAAACATCCCAATATGCTCCGTGGGTTCCGCATGGCGTAGTATTTATTAACAATATTTAAGTTCGGCGGTTTTCATCGTCTAAAGTCGTAGGAGATTGGCATCGCTCTTGGATTTGTCATTTCCGACAAGCTCATGAACAATACAGATCTTGAATAACTTCGTACGGAAATCACCGACAAGCTCACGAAGAATGCCGATCTCTAATAACTGTGTACGAAAACCACCGACAAGCTCACGAACAATACCGATCTCTAATAACTTTGTACGTAAATCACCGAGTCCATTAGAGAGATTTTACCGTACTTAAGTACACAAGACATCGGCTCATGAAAGGATACCATTCGATTGCAAATTAAAGCATATAACAATATACTTATAGTAGAATGTTTCAGCGAGTAGAGGGTAATTAACTAAAGATAGCTTCAGTTTTTTGCTATAGAAAAGAAAGTCAAAACAACCGATGTTAAACGTCTATTGAGATATAAAAGAACATGTCTTAAATGATATGAATATTTCCTAGAAACGATTCAAATACGCGGTCAAGAGATTTAAAGAAATCAAGTATAACTTCTCTGGGTAATCCTTTCTGCCAACAAGAACTAGCTGTCCATAAAGCTATGTCCAATAACGCAGTGAAGCGGTAGGTCAAACCACTTGACAGTCGGTTAATGTAATTTGGACAATATTAATGTCAATGTCCTGATGTAATAAAATCAGATATGATTAGATTTCCGTTAGTTAATACAGACAGGCGACATTGTAGAGTTATAAGCACGTTTGCAACCCGTGTTTCATAATGTGTCAGTATAGCAAAACCAAATTATCACTTTAGTCATACTTTTTAGGGTCGGGCAATTTTGATATTGTTAACATTCATTTATGTGTCTTTAAAAACATGTTCTTCCTGTAAGAAGTAACAACAATTCGAATACTTAAAATAACATTAGCATCGGCAACCCGCACTGACCCGGCACTATCTGCACTGGGTGACAAAGACAGAAACATTCTCATTAGCCTTAGTGTAAAACGCACACAACACCATCTCAGTATGACAGGGGGTTTCCATGTTTCTTCTTTTAGTCATGTATGCGTAACATTTGGCTGGTAGTTTCAAGACGCATACGAAAGGAAACGTATGTCCAAGGATAATCTGTGGATGGGTTAGTAAACTTAGTGATAAATTATTCGCCTGCTGTCTGTCCGTCTCATCACCTTATTCGACTTATAAACAGGTAACACAAGCATGCGTTCCTTCACACACTCTTGTTTTATATGGGGATTGAAAATACCCTAGCGTAATTCAATTATACATTATTGGATTATTAATGTGTCACAACATACAGTTCACGACATAGATATTCTAATGAAACCGCATGGGCATTTGTGGTGACCTTTACTACAACCGTTCAAATAATATGATACATTTGTGACTTCTTTGCTCAGAAAGAACATCCGCCGGAAACGTATAACATAGGGTAACTTTAATGAGTCACATGACTGTGAGGGACATCTCGACAATGTGGTTGTTGTTGTTGTTTTTGTTTCAGAGTTGTCCTGATAAGTTGACCGGACAAGAAAAAGCTTGATACCGATATCATGATATCGATTTGTATTGAGGCATTTATGATAACCACCGTACTATAGTATACGTTTTGCTATTCACCCTTCATGCACCCATTATTTTGAGTGATTTAAACCTAGTTTACGCCAAAATCCGATATACAATGATCCACGTCGAGTCCCGCCCTGTTCTGTCAAGGAAACATGACAATAAACACGACAATGAACGGCGGCTTTCTTTAGGAAAAACAAAGAAATATCATTCGTTATTATGTTAACATTTAATCATCCCCCTAATATTTGATAAGTTCTTATATATGTGTGGACCTTTCTTTATAAAGTATTGATATATGAGTGGCTAACAACGTAGACCAAGATAAGACGAACGTGCAGGCACACATGGGTCTACAATATTCTTAAATACAGTTTATAGCTGTAAGTAATACTAAAACAGTGTTAAAAGGCGCATAAAGCAGAATCATGTTTAAACCCGGCTGGAATAGGCTAACATGAGCGAGCAAAAGATACATTCAACATTATTTAGATTAAGTGAAACAGAAGAGTCATGGCCAGGTTCTTTTAACTTCATTCTACTTCTTTCATCACTAGTGTTTATTTCCCTTCTAAAGATGTTTACTTTTCAGCTGCACCAGGTAAAATGAGGTGAATCAGTGAATATAAAGAGAATAGTACATGGTTCCTAAATGTATGATTCAACTCTTCTATAGGTCGTTCTTTAAACTTAATAAGTTCAGTACGGAATGTTTCTGATCTTTAAAAGCCAAATTAACACACTACACTCAATAACGCAGCGAAACCTGTACACCTCTATCGTAATCTGATGACAACACGGGGGATGCTACACCTCCCCTTTTTCGTGTGACAATTAGTGTTACGAGGTCTATAGCACCAACAGCATACACGGTTATACGTTTATTAAACCGGACAATAGCATGTCGATAACCTTCGTGACGTTCGGGCCCATCGGTTTATTCAATTAACGATGGACACTACAGTCATTTACAGTCATCTTTAAACTGTATGGTCGTCCCTTGGTAGTATTGCTGTATAATTGTACTCGAACTATTGAATGTATTTATTCAAATGAGTATGGATGGTAGGTATATAAACACAATTACTTTAGTAGACATAAACCCATAACCTACTAGAAATACAAGCACCATAACTTATAAAAAATACTCGATTGGTATACATTAACAACACATATTAATATTATAATAAATGTTTGAAGAATATTTCATGCGAAAGGTTTTGAAGGTACAGTTCGAGCCAATTATTTCCTCATGCTCGGTTGTGTGGAGGGACAGACCTAAACTGGAAACAATAGATAATTGCATACATAGTATATACAATGTACACAAAGCATAACATCTATCTGAACATGAACTAATGCTGGTGATCAGTAATTGTTAAGAACTGTAATAAGACAGATTGAAGTAGTTCAATGTTAATATTGTCATAATACTTTAACACAAGCTGAAGGGGCTGATTCTAGTCAGGGAAAGCCCATTATCAAGGTCGACAACATCTTTTTCATAAAGTGTGTTGATAGTGTTTCTTTTTCTGTTCTTATTCTAGATGGTGTTGCTTTTGTAATAATCATTATTTAATAACATTATAATTACTAGTATTACCTATATTATTTTTACGTAATACAATGCAAGTATTTTTACACACGTGTAATAATTAAGTAAAGGTTGGTTTCCCTGTATTTATATGTAGGATTGATTGATGTGTTATGCCTCTTTCAACAATTTTTCAGCTATATCACGGCGTTTCCTGGGTGGGTTACCAGTATTTCTTGTCCATTGACCCTGAAATAAGCCAGTCAAAAGTTATGCTAACACCACAAGCCTGAGCGCGAAGGAGGGCTATTATTACTACCATTTTAAAGTCTTTGGTCTGGCCTGGCCGGTGATGAAACCCGCGACCTCCCGTACCCTAGGCTGACTCTCTATCTCTATATCATTGAGGCGGTGTTTAGCCAACCAACCCTGGTGACCCTTATCCTGCTGTATGCCTACAATCCGTATCACCACCCCTGGTGTTTGGCCATATATTACAGGTAGATGGAATAGTCTTTGCTATATATTGATAAGTGAGAAGCCGACCGTGTATACCGACATAAGACTGCACGTATGTGTAGTTTGATCTATGTCTACAGTATTCGCAATCGCAGATATGCATTCCATAATACGTAAATGCAGTTTAATGTCGCGTGCAGCTGGTTAAGGACAACTGTATTTAACCAATGAGGTTTCATTTCAATAAAGATCCAATAAGAAAGGCATATAAATATTAGCAAACGATGTAGTGAGGTATTCTCTTAAAAGAATCGATTCATCTCGAAACGCTGTAACAGCCTATTAATTATTTTAGTCTACACCTCATTTCGTTATCAAATCATACAGTTTTTATTCCAGTTTACATAACTGTTCCAAACCCGTCTGAAGATAGATGCAATCTGCCTCTAATTCCCATTTGTATTTGTCTTAATCTGTAAGCAGTTAATGGTTTACACAGATTTGTTGAACGTATCTGATCAACTGGCAAATATGTCTCTGAACGCCTTTGATAACATCGGTAAAATTGAACGATGGTATCAAACGAGAAAGGACTGTTCGAAATACATTTCTAGTTATCTAAAATCTATTTTTCTTTTATTAAGCCTTTTCCTGTGTACAACAACTCTGCAGCTGACGACTATGAAACATGGCTAATTGAGACATTGATAATGACAAGCAATTTCAGTTTACAGTTACACCTTCCAGACCTATATAGCAGTTGGTTCATAATTATCATGTAATGTCTTTTTTTAATACAAATAACCTAGAATAACATTACAAAATAAATCAGATACTGTTTAATTTAAGTTCCAAAGTCTTATCTAGATTTGTATAACACTTTCTTAAAACTATTCCAATTCTGTCATATATACACATTATATATATATTATCATACACCAGGTTACTTTTGAAGAAGAATAAGAACCACGAGCGATGAGCAAGTCCACCTCGTTCCAGATTGTTTTCCATACTGTTATATTGATCATGATTTCAAATGGACCCTTTTCTATTTCAAAGCGTTTTCCCATTTGGAAGAGAGTCAAATATCATTATGCAGTTTTGGGTACACTATCAGATTGACCTTTTCTCACATACAGACGTTTTCCGACGCCGCTGTTACATACGACTTTTGAAAACATTCTTGCAAAAGGTGAAATTGCTCTTTACGAGCAATTTCTACTTTTGCAACAATAATTCCAATTATATAAAGAAATGTCCGTTCATTTATAGGTGTTTGTAACCGACTTGTATCGTGATGCTTTCAAAGTCGTCTGCTATGGATGTGTTGTATGTGGTAAAGGGTTAAGGGTGAACATGTTTATTACGATAGAGCGTTCATTGCGGTATGATGCGCCGATAACCAGCTAACGGTACATAGATTCGTCACTGATTAAATTCTACGAGCGAGTTTTTTCATTACAAAATCTGTTGCTTTCATTCCATTGATAAATGATTCTCCTTGCATAAACAGAAGATCAAATACCATTGAAAGCACACATATGGACCTGAGTATAGAAATTGATATATTTTTCCACATACAATAAATCAGCAGCAGACTACTTTGAAAACATTAAGATAAAATGGAAACACTCGTCTTATGCAGGAACGATTGTGGAATAAAACTGAAAACAATTTAGCAGAAGGAGGAATTGATCATCTTAAAAGTCGAATACTGCAGGGGCATCAGAAAGCGTCTGTGGTTGGGAAAGAGTTAACGCTTATCTCAGTTCATTTCTACAACCGAAATCTTCACCCTTACGGTTTGACAAGTTGATAATGTTTATAGAAAGTCTCAAATGAATATTGACACATAAGTAACGATATATAAAGACCAATATTAGACTGCACGAACGTGAAGGCCGGTCTACATTGATCGACAATGTAATTAAACGCTTTCCATTGTGCAGAAACATTTTGACGCATCTCTAGAAGACGACTAGTGATAAAAAGGAGACATTGTCCACACAATGAGGCAATTCTCGTTTTGCCCCACTGTTTGCAATTATATTGAATAAGTATACTCATATTTAAGCAGGATAAGGGTTAAAATGAATTGTTGTAGTTCAAACTTACAAATCCGCTTGGTGCTTACCTATGTATACTTATTTCATTGATTGTCGTGGTCAAAGTTGCTGGAAGAATATTGACTAAGACGGGAATCGAACCAAAAAACGTTTGTTATTAGCTTGTTGGCGTAACAGACAGGGGTATTGCTACTTGGCTTAGTGTGTATAATCAATAATGAGACGGTACAGGAAAATCAACAGTATTGCAATTGTAAAAAATGGTATTTGGATCCGTTTGGCATCTGGAATGTTTAGATCTGAGTAGGAAAACCCCAATGAACCAGAAAATCAGAGTGTTTTGACACACGCACGACTACTCTAATTTAGCTTTTTAATGATGGCATGAAGCGTATTTCATTTTTTGATGGGCAATGCTGGCGCCGATCATTTCCTTGTTGTTACCTAATTTGTACTATGAGTCCATCCTAATCTTTTTACTTTGCCTATAGCTAATAAATGTGTTTGCTCAATAAATCCGGATGAACGTATCAACGAACTGATAAAGGTGTTAGCCGAAACGATAGCTTCAATCATGCCTTAAAGTTTATGCTTAAGATAAAAGAAAACGAGGGCTTTACTTGATAAATATACTTAGGTATCTTGTTTGAACAACTTTGATTAATTGGTTGGGTAATTTTGTTTCCACCTACCAGTCGTTGGTATTTTTTCCGATTTTTTTCTTTCTCATCTTAAATATATACATGTTTTATATGGTATTAATGTCATTCCTAGCATGTCTATTTGATAATAAGTTTAATTAACGTTGACATGGTCACACTAGCATATATAACGTAGAGTTTTAAAATATTATTAACCTCTTTTGAAAGAAATACAGCAGAGAGACTATGTTTCTGCAATAGATGTATTTCCTTTTTCGTTGTTTAAAACTAATGACACAAACAAGGAAACCTTAAGACTGTGCAATGGTTCAAACTTTTATATCCATTTCATTCTTAGTTGAATATTAGTCTCTACTGATATATATTAACCACACCATGACATAATATATATTTGCATTTACGTAAATAACGCTATTTGACAAACTCTTTGATCGCAGAGTTTAAAACAACTCAACGAGGTATCTAAGAAAGTATTTATTGTCAAACATGTTTACTAATAAAAACATATTAAGTGTTACGCTCTTGATTTCACTATGAATGTTTGTGTTTAGAGAAGCATTCGGTGTGTTGGCGGAACTCCACAACTAACTGAAGGTTCTGATTGTCCTAGCACAACGTGGGCTAGACGAGTGTTGTCAACACTTCTTATTATTTGATTGGTTGATTCGACCAGCATATGACCGGTGTGTCAGGACAACCAGAATGCGTATCTGTTTTCAAGCGTTATTGCTTGTTTCATCAGTTATCAGCTTAGAACGACCTGCATTTTCTCGAAATGTACGTATTTAGATTCTAAACTAAACGTAATTATTTTATTCCAAATTACGTCAGAGGGACTCGGACAATTTTTAACATTATGACTTAAATTCCAGTATAAAGCATTGGGAATGACATCTTTGCAATACTCAAAGCGTTGTTTTGTGTGTTGAGTGTGTGTTGAGTGCGTGAAGCAGACGACAATCGACACCGTATGACACTTTGCTTCTCCTGGTGTAAGGCTCACACTAAGGTATCACTAGTAAGCAAATCAGATGACAAAGGGTCTAAATTGTTGATGCAAGTTGATTGATAGAACACGATGGCCGTGTCTGCAATGCGCAGAGAAAATAAACTACCGGAAGCTGTATATTGGTAATACACGCTTCGAAGGAGCCAATCGGAAATGCTGTGTCATAAATCAGTCAGCCTAGAAATTGAAGTTATGAAAAGAAGACGATATTTCATTGGATGAAGCATGCTGGGTCGTAACTCAAATAGAAACTGTCGGTCTGTTGAATCTAAATTACAGACAAACACATGCATTTGACAACTAACTTTGTTAATTCATAAAATAATCTAGGTTTACTGAACTGTTTTACCTCATATGATATTTTAATATTGTCATTGGCTCTGAAAACACACGAGGTTAATGTGTAATATATGAAAAATAAAATATTATTTCTTGGTACAGTCTCCAAACATTACAGGAAAAAGAGAAATTGCTCGTTTTGAACGATTTCTTCTTTTCCCACACTGCTACCAGAGGCCTGCTACGCATGCATTGTTATTCTTCAGTATCTAGTAAAGGGTAAATAGTTTTAAATATATTGAAAATAAAACTCGAACATCTCTTGGTGACGTTTTCAAGACTTGCAAATCCGCTAACCCAAACTCACGCCCTAGACATAAATTCCTCGATGTTCTACTACTCAGCGTATCTCAGAGTTAGCAGGATGACATCGGTTAGAAGCCAGAACGGGTAACACCAACTACTTTAAACATGGTAGAAAAGAATGCTGCTGGGAAAATAACTGTACGGCATTACGACCGGTGTAGATCTAGATAACCCAGGGAATCAGCATAGTCTGACATGGCTCTGCACCTTCTTGCTTACTTCTTATTACAACTTCTAATTAGTTGTAACTATGACTTCTTTAAAGCAGTGTCCGTTTGGATTCGATGACACGTCTGTTTCTACTCGTGAAAACATAACCTTTCGGTTGGTTTTCTCATAGCATAGATATGTATACATATAATTCCCTAGTCAGGTGAGAAACTGCTCACTTTAAGATGTAAATTGTTTGTCGCTGGCATGAAAATAATTTTTTATTTTATCTTTAGCTAAAAGTTAAGCTGAATTATGACATGTTAGAGGTAAACAATAACACTGTTATACGTGTACTTTACTCATGGAACGCCATTGTAAAATCATGAATTCTAATAGCTCAGAGTTATAGGGGATATCAATACGACTTAAAGGTAAGTTACACATGCTATAAAACAGTGGACCTTAACTTAAGGACATGTAAACTTTGCAAGTCAGGATCAATAGAAGACGAAACACATTTTGTTACAGAATGTCCATCTTTTGCTAGTGATAGAAATGAACTCTTGTCGCAATTCTCAATTCATTTTAACATAATGTCAAATGAACAAAAATTTATATGGATGTTAATAAATGAAGATAAAAACGTTATAGTTGCGCTTTGCGAATATATTTCAAATGTTATAGTCTTAGATCTAATATTTTAAAAGGCTTGTAATAAGTAATGCAGTCACAAGTTGTTGTGTTTTGTCACTGTGTTTATCCTTCAAACTGTTGTCAATCTAAAGCAGTCTGTGGGTAACAGTATCTTCCTCATGTTGACAATATGTACGGTCGAACTGGAAGCCATGCAATATTTATATAATGTTTTTTGAAACAGGTCATGTGAAAAAGTAGACGTTGGCATTTCTGAACAGTGTAGGTTCAAATAATCGTTTCCACCTGATTAGTCTTATTATATTCTACACAAGTTGACTAATCTTCTGACAGGTCTGTGGAAGTAGTACTGATGTGAAACGTGTAGATCTTGATCAAACTGTTGGAATATACAGGCTTATCTGGATCTATTAATGTACACAAAAATGACATTGTATATTTTTTCTTGAGCGTAAACTAGTTTAAAATATACGAGTATATACTATACAGTACAGCTTTGCCATAATCTGTCATTTCGACTGTTCATCCTTCCGTCTCTCCCACCAATGTTTAAGCTGTGTACGAGTTTTTAATTCCGTGTATATGATTATAGTTTGTAATCATTCTTGTTGTGGTAAGAGTGTCCGCCTCTAAACAGATGATATCTAGAATAGGGCATGCCGAACAGTTTCTGCAGTAATCGACTTTGAAAACATCAGGAAAAGTATATGGAAAATCTCTACAAGGAGGATGATGATCTGCGGATGTTTGCTTGGACTGGATTGTTGCCGGTCGAAATTAAAATAAGGACATGTCAGGCGTAGTCTTCCCCAATATTTGAACTGTATAGTCTTGAGGCTACGTGTGTTATGTATTTATCATATAAAGGTACAACTGTTTAGCATTAGGTCGATCAATTAGTTTCAGAATCTAAACCTTGAACCACGTTCGTAGTTGACTCACATGTCGATTATCGAATAAATAGAAAATGTCGTGAATGAACAATAGCTAATGGTACTCGACTATATTGATCTGATCCCGACTTGCGATCCTCTTTGTCTTTCTGTCTGTATGTATGTCTGTCTGTCTGGTTGATCATCCGTCCGTCCGTCCGTCACGGTTTGCATTACTTGGTCAAAACATTGTTTCTGTTTCCCAGAATCATTTCAAATTGGTTACTCTTATTCCTTGTGACCAGGAGAACGGAATAATACTAGACACATCAGTCTGGTCTGCTTATTTTAGGAGTTATTTCCTTACCAACGTCGTCTCAAAACTTGGCTTATAGGTAACTTATGCCCTGCAGATGTGCAGTGCACGATAACCATGACTCTAGCATACTGTCTTTGGAGTGTATATCTTTGTGTCTTTCCATGTTCTCACTTATTATAAGACTTTCGAATGTAACACATTGAACCGGCTCTTGTTCTTTGATAAGTGCTTCACCAAGATTAGTTTACTTTGTCCTTCCGTATGTCTGTCCGTCACGATTTACAATTATTTGTCTAAACGTTGTTTCTGTTTGGAAGATTAATTTCATGGTCACATGTATACGTTGTGAGCAGGACAACGATACAATATTTCGAACATAAAATGATGTGAGGTTTTTTAGGTTAAATCTACATTTCCCATGCTTTTTCTTTCGGCCATTGTCTCAAGTTTCAATGGTTCAATTTCAAACTTTGTTTATAGGAAACGTATGACCTGCAGACGTGTATTGCACAATAACCATAACTCAAGCATGCTTTCGAGTGTCTGTCATTTACATTTATCAGCATGGTTCCAATATACCAAGTCGGAATTTAGTGTCGACTGAACAGGAAATATTAAACATGTACTTACGGGTTGCTGTTCGGTTTGTCAATCTTTAAAATTCATGATTTTATTTTGGTTATACAGAAAACTCAAACTTTGATGATAGCTATATATAAGGCGTTGGTTATTGGCCGGCAATTTATGTTGTTTCAAACATGTTTGGTTTGGTTTATTTACAAGCCGGTACAGCATTGTTTAAACAACGTGTGTCCATATAAACTCTCCTTACAGAGTCCCCTATACCATTAGTCATTTAGCGCTTTGATTAATTGTTCTCATAGTTTTGATTGATCCTATTAAATATGGAAGTGGTTAACTATAACAATTATCACAGTCCAGGCAAATCGATTGTATCAACAGAAGGTTAAAGTCGATCTACTTTGGTCCCGTTAACAGTTATTAAATATTTGGCTTACACTTTAAAATTTGAACATTGCCTTTCTATGTCCGGCCAAAATAAGAAGCGTACCTAACGTTACGGGCAATTTTGTTAAATTGTGTTCTATAAATGCATCACCAAATAGTATAGATCCTGGTCAAACGGCGTGGATTCATATAGAAGAAAGCGAAGCTATTGATATATCTAATACGTTTCAATTTCAAGGATTCACAGTTTTTATTTCTACACCGAAATACCTCATCTAAAATTAAAAGTTACACAGCTTTATGCGTCAGTTGAGCTTGATTTGTCTTCATAAGACAACACAAGGAAAGGAGAATCGAAAGTCACTATTTGTCCAGGGAAATTTAAATTGTCTATTTATACATTTCCATTTAATTTGAAACAAGAACACTGGAATTTCCACAATTTGAAAGTTTGTGTGTTCTGAATACGAATTGATTGATCGAGTTTCTTTAGGCCATTTTTAAAAATGCTTTAGGCATATCACGGCAGCCAGTTCACCTTCTTTCCAAGCGACTGGATGATTTTCCACATTGACTCTTAGCTGATGTATTGAAGATGAATGACGCTTGTCGGAAATATTGTTTTAACGAGTTTTGGTTCGAACTCATAACCACTGGTTTGAAAGCCCGAATGGCTATTGACTGAGATTGAAAGCTCCCCAAGCGTATAACTAACCCTTTCCCTCATACGACAACTCTGCAGCAGACGACTTTGAACATATTTTGTCAAAGACTAGAAACGTTTTATGCATTTTCTTCTCTTGTCGCAATGTTTTCAAAAGGTCATCTGCTGCTGGGGCGTCAGATAGCGTCTATATGAGGGAAAGGGTTAAAACATTTATTTGATAGTTACAACCAGAGGTAGTTAACATATATAGCTTTTCGTTTATCAATTCAATTCAATCGTTTATTTTTTCTAAGTCTCAAAATGAGACACATGCAAATAACAATATATCTTACAAATTAAATACTAATGTCACTTGATAGAGGTTGGAGGACAGAGAGAGAGAGAGAGAGCGA
>JAUELF010228216.1:0-13890 GCA_031471495.1 Clinocardium nuttallii
CCCATGCGTTAGTTCCTTCTATATATCGACGTCTTCAATATGTCAGTGGGCGATTCCCATCCATTAGTTCCTTCTATATATCGACGTCTTCAATATGTCAGTGGGCGATTCCCATGCGTCTGTTCCTTCTATATATCGACGTCTTCAATATGTCAGTGGGCACTTCTAGGGAATACTGTGGGTTGAGATCAGAATTATCGGTCGTGTAGGCTGATTTTAATATACAATAGTTGTCACATATACATTGTATTCATTACATGCTATTTCATTGCATATTCGTAGGTCTATCGGATCTGAACATATAGTGACACTATGCAGCACATGCACTGCGCGCAAGGGATGGGGTTGATTTTCCGTCAGCTGAGGTCTTCCCCCTCCAGAATGGTTAATTTCACTCCATCCGATGTCTTCCCCCTCCAGAATGGTTAATTTCACTCCATCCGATGTCTTCCCCCTCCAGAATGGTTAATTTCACTCTATCCGATGTCTTCCCCCTCCAGAATGGTTAATTTCCCCCCTGCCGATGTCTTTCCCCTCCAACATGGTTGATTTTTGTTGCTTTTCTTGGACAGAATTACAGAAGTTTTATTTAAAAGAACAAATTCCATTCGAAGCCAAAAGCGGATAGTTTTGGTTTCTTACGCAATAAAGCCTTCTGATAAAAATAATTACAAAGTTTAAACGTATATGCATTTTTGGATTGGTCAAGTATTTTGCTATATATATTGCTATATATATTTTTAAGTAGGCTAACATGAAATTCCTTGAGATTGATAGGGGAAGCAAGTTACATATACATGTGTTATTATTATATGTGTCGTGTTCGTCGAAAGCAAACTATAGGGCTATTGCACACACACACACACACACACACACACACACACACACCGTTCTAGTTGGTATTCATAAAGAACGGATCATATTAACTTCTTTTACTTTTAGTTTTACAAACGGTCAAGATGTGTGGAAAATCTATTTCAATACCAGGACAAACGTTGACCAGATGCCCTCCATAATCCCGAAATGGCATTGCTGGCCACGTCTAACTGGACTTATAAATCTTGATTTAATCTCATCACACTCGTGTTTAACTCTTTCCTACTTATAGACGCATTTCAACGCATCTGTAGCGGACGACTTTTGAAAACATCGTGACAAAAGGCGAAATTGCTCAAAACGAGCATTTTTTCCTTTTGCAACAACGTTTTCAACTCTTTTCAGTAATTATATCTTCACTTTCAGAGATTTTCCAAAATGATACTCAATGTTTCAAAGTCGTCTGCAGCAGAAATGTTGTATGTGGGAAAGGTTTAACTCTTACCCACACACAGTTGTATTTGCACGCATCTGTAGCAGGATTTCTTGAAAAAAGTTTGATAAAAGGAGATATTGCTATTAATTAGCAATTGTGTCCTTTGTCTGAAAGTTTTCCAGCTAAGGTGAATGGAAAGACGTTAAAAGATATTTTCCATACTTTTGCCGAGCAGTTTTCAAAGTCTCCGGCTTTGGATTTGTTGTTTATCCCTTTCCCACAATGCAGAAGAATTTTGACGCAATAGCAGCAGACAACTTTTGAAAACATTGTTACCAAAGGTGAAATTGCCCACGATGTGCAATTTCTCCTTTGGCCTCAATGTTTTCAACTTTATTTAAAAAATAAGCTATTTTTAATTGAGGTTTTTCAGGTTTTTGTCACTATGTTTTCAAAGTCGTCGGCTGCAAATTTGTTGTATGTTGGAAAGGGTTATAGAAATTGGTAAAAGCCACAGTTTCACAATCAGGTTTTAACATAAATCGTTCTTACGAAAGCTCGTTACTGTTTTGCAGACACAGTCTGTTTTTATACAGTATTCGAATTTATTTATCCTTTCGATACAACAAATCTTCAGCAGCCGACTTTGAAAACATTGAAACAGAAACGTGGAAATCTCATAAAATGACATTTATAAATGGAAAACATTATGACCAATAGGGAAATGGCTCATCATTTCGTCGCTATGTTTTGAAAATAAGACTGCTATAAATACGTCCAAGTGATACTGCAAGATTGACGATTGATAGGCTCGTACTGTCCCCCCAATTCGTTAATAGTACATGTTAAATCTCATATAATTCGGATTTGTACAAATTATAGAATGTTGAAAATAATTTAAAATCCCAATAAATAATATTTTAGAGCAAAACAAGTACTTAAAAATAGTTTGGGATTTTAGGGGCATCGTACACGAGCATTGGAAAGTAAAAATCCGCCGCTGTGTGTTCTGCGAACAACATGTTTTTTATGCGGGGGATTGAGCTATGCTGAATACCTCCGTATATTGTCATGCCCAGCTTACAGGAAGCAAACATTTGTAAAAAAATTGTGCTACCCTCTGTTTTTTCAAAATGGACAATTTGTCCTGATTATCCCAGGATCAGTTAAATACGTTTCACAAGAAGCTAAACAGTATGCACATTATACAAAGTAAACGTACACAATGTAAAGTTTCAATCCATGAAATTGTATACATAATTTAGAAATTTAAGTATATTATAACACAAAAAGTAACTTAATTATATCTAAAAGTATAACAATTAGCTTGTGCAAAACAACAAAATGTAATGTTATATTGAAACCATTTTTTGTTTGAGAAAAACCCTTGGCGTAGCGTTTGTTGTATTTTTACACAACGCGTAGAAATGTTCACTGTAATCCCTAGTCATAGCGTGTGTTGTATTTTTACACAACGGGTAGAAATATTCACTTTAATGATAATGTGTATCACATTTAAAACACACGGCTGTCAATGTTCCCTCATCACTAAGAGCTCATACGTCTGTATTTATGCTTCTATAGTCTTGTTTTCTCTCCTCCGTAATTGAGAAAGGCGCGGAGTTGACGCAATGACATTTATTGGTACCACAGGTCGTCTGAATCTTGTAATCATTTTACATTTAGTAGCCGGGTGCAAGATACGAGAGAAAGTCGCCTTAAATTACCTCAGTTTTAGCAAGAGCGTAGTTTCATAACCAACTAAAACTAGGCATTTTTTCCTAATTATATCAAGAATGTATAATAGGTTTTTTTTCTTCTTCATATTGATATATTTTAACTGTCAGAAGAAAAATTAAAAACTGAAAGAAAAACTACGAGATCTTATGCATATACACCTCGTGAAAGAAGAAATTAAGAGATTTTTTAAAGTAGGTCTACATACACCTCGTGAATGAGGTCAAGCTACATTGGATTGGCTAAATCCGTAATTAAAGTTTTGACAACTGAGCTACCTCTGCGAAAACAAACCAAAGGTATTTGCGACCAGTGTAGATCCACACCAGCGCAGTCCGATCTGGCTCTGTAAAGTAGTAATTATTTGGATCCATATGCATTTGTATATGGGTGTTTAAATAGGTGTTTAATGGGTGTTTATATGAGTGTTTATATACATGTTTATATGAGTGTTTATATAAATGTAAGCCTATATATGTGTGTTTATATGAGTGTTTATATCAATGTTTATATTAGTGTTTATATAAATGTTTATATGAGTGTTTATATACATGTTTATATGAGTGTTTATATCAATGTTTATATGAGTGTTTATATAAATGTTTATATGAGTGTTTATATACATGTTTATATAAATGTTTATATGAGTGTTTATATAAATGTTTATATGAGTGTTTATATAAATGTTTATATGAGTGTCTATATAAATGTAAGCCTATATATGGGTGTTTATATGAGTGTTTATATAAATGTTTATATGAGTGTTTATATACATGTTCATATGAGTGTTTATATGAGTGTCTATATAAATGTAAGCCTATATATGGGTGTTTATATGAGTGTTTATATACATGTTGATACGAGTGTTTATATAAATGTTTATATGAGTGTATATAAATGAATGGTTATATAAATGCTTATATGAGTGTTTATATGGGTGTTTTGTTCACACGAGTAATACTTACAGTTATGCTGGTTTTCATGGAGCACCGCTTAATCATAGATACGTAATCATGAACACATGGGGCTTTGTAAGTTTAACCTTTTCCCACCTTCCAATTCTGTCTGACGCTTCTGCAGCTGAAAACATCGAGGTAAAATGATAAATTGCTCATCATGAACTTTATTTAATTAGTACACCCTTATGTATTGATATTATTATCCTTTCTTGACAATAAGTCGTCTGCTTCAGATTTGTTTTATGTGGAAAACGGTTAACAAGAAACATGACTGTGCAACTTTACTATAATAAGTAGTTAAAATATTTTCTTCCAAAACGCACAAGCAAACCATGTTTTGTTCTATTAAGATCTGTTTTGAGGCGCGTAGTTATACATTTTTAACACGCGAGTGTCTCCAATTTCCAACCAATCAAACGTCGCAGAGACGGAAAGTAAAAGTTAGGGCGGAATCGCGTGCTTGAGGTAATTCGCCGTGCTAAATTAATGATTTCCTTTGGCGAATTATTATATGTCTAATTGGTTATTTACAAAAGTGACAGGATATCTTAGGCCCGATCTTGTGACGGCGGTGCGTTCTCCCTGCCGACTGAGAGATATAGTTATTCTGCACGCAAATATGATCGAAATCATTTTTGACGCATGGTCCTCTGGGGATCCTCCTCGACGACATGCGATCTCGTGCTGCGCGTGATTTGTGGTCCACCAAAGATCTAAGTTATTCTGGTATATTCAAATTGGTATTCTCATATATGTGCATATTCTATTAGAATAATTATGCCATACATTAATTCTGTATTTTTTTCTATATAATTAGAATTCCTTTACTCGAACACGTGATAATTCACATTATTCGAATATATCGTTTAACTCGAGCCATGTTCATGGATTATTGATTGATTGATTGGAGTTTAACGCTGTTTTCAAAGATCTTTCAGTCACAGTACGTCGGTCAATCCACCTACCAGTATGTTTCCTGGCTTTCTCGCACCAGTACTCCACACAGCACTCTTTCCAAGCAAATGGCTGCTTTCAGCATAGACTGTTTGCCTATTGGTGCATTACGAACGACTCTTGGCGCATTGACCTTCTTCAAACGTCGGAAATAATGTTGGCCCAGCTTGGTATCGAACTCACGACCGTCCGTCAATGGATTTGTCGTTTGAAAACAGCGTAGCAGCAGTTCTGATTGCTCATAGAGTACTGCTACTTCTCTATTATATAATTCTCACTGCTTGGTTTACCCACTGGAGGATTAAGGAATTACGATGAAGGCAATGCATCAATGAATTGAGCATACATCGGGGGAGCTCTCGAGACGTCAGCATAGTTGAGCCGTCTCGCGAGAAAACCAATATTATAGTCTCTGCGTAAAGTGTCGACCCGGATCAGCCGAAGCTTGTCGCGCAGGCTTACCCTAAAAGACAATTTTCGCCTTTTGTGCATTTTCTGTTTCAGAAATCATTAATCTAACCCCTAGAGGCGGAATGTGTCGGCCCGGATCAGTCTTCGCTGCTGATCTGGTCGATACATTTCGCAGATGCCATAATGTTGGTTTCCTCGTGGGACGTCAGCATATCGAAGTACTGTATGGTTTGTTCCGTTTCGACCTTTTCGAATTATCGCGAGTCAATTCTGTATATACCAGCAGACAATTTAAAAAGCTGAATCAAATGGCCTAAAATAGAATAAACACAACAAATCCGTTCAGAACATATCATAAATATTTACCAAAACATGGAGCCAACAGCTGAAGCCAGAATTGGAGAAAATAGATATAAATTGTGTCCGACGTTACAATTCCCCGTGGTAAATAGAAAATAACATGTTAAGTAAATCATAAGCAATGATATCTTTCTCTCTAAAAATGTGTATGTTTGTTCAATGACTTATAGCGGAACTTACACACCAATGACGTTGGGTTTATTTACGACGGAGAAATATAGTTCAACCATGCCAATAGAAAAAGGGTACAATAACTTCCCTCGTTTTATTATCACAACACATCATAAAAGTTAATTCCAGATTGGCATGTATTTGGACATTTGGTAATCTGATGAGATGAGCACGGGCATTTCTGTGTGTCTTCACTTTACGAAATAAAAGCTATGGCCAGTTGTTATCCGATGTTGTTTGTTTGGTACTTATTTCGACACATTATTCCGGTGATTTATCGCGGTCGCCTTGACGTTTCTGTTTTGGCGAAAAACTCTGGGACGCCGCAGCCTTTAAACTCTTTTATTGTCTTTCACGACTTTGCGATTTAGTTACAGACTTGAATTTGGCGTCGTCTGACAGATTGTAAATGTGTTGCATCTATCTATTTGTTTGTTTGTTGCGATCATGTGCATACTCGTACAATAAAATTAATTGTCCACACACACACAGTTGAAGATGAACCCTTTGACAATATTCTTCAATTGTAGCGCCACAAGTATAACGCCCATGCATTGAAGCCCCACTAGTATGACCATAGTGATTTCGAGAAAGCTTACCTTATATTTACGGGATATTTACATAATATTTGGGTGCACAGTCTGCGACAAACAACTTCTAAACTATTGCAGGAATAAAAAGAAATTGCTAATCATTAGCAATTTCTCTAATTCCAAAAATATCTTGGACTCTTTTCAAAAACTGTGATTGAATTTAGAAAAACAATTCTTAGATCTGCAACATGTATATATTATATAAATATAGTTCATGTTACAAACGGCTTTATATGTCTAGAATAGTTTTAGAGGGCTGCTGTAAATGCTCTATAATCCCTTTCTATGAGAAAAAGTTGTTTTTGCTATAATAGTCAGCATCTTAAGTTATTTTTGATATCTCTATTTCAGAAGAAAGTAATTCAAGAGAAAAACGATTCCTTCGTTTCGGACGGGCGCTTTCTGGGGACGGATTCTTTCGTTTCGGCAAAAGTGGAGCACCATCATTTCTCAGAATCGGTAGAGGAGAAGTTTTTCCAGAAGAAAAACGGTTTTTAAGATTTGGCAGAGGCAGTGCTGCACCAATTGACGATTTAGTAAGTGTGTTAGCTGCTAGAATTAAGAGCATTGAAACAAGAAACAATATAAAATTACGTCGAAGACGCTCAGTAGACTCTGAAGTTGAAAACACTAAAGAATCCACTAATCAATTAATTTCATCAAACGATGAACAACATACCAGCAGTGTAGAAAAACGCGATGCTCCCGTAGAAACTGAAACCCAGGCAGACAAACGCTTCATGAGATTCGGCAGAGACCCAGATGCGGAAAAGCGTTTTATGAGATTCGGACGTAATCCAGAGGCCGACAAACGCTTTATGAGATTTGGACGAGGCGGTGACGACGATACAAACATGGACAAACGATTTATGAGATTTGGCCGAGGCGGAGAAGAAAATATGGATAAACGGTTTATGAGATTTGGCCGAGGCGGAGAAGAAAATATGGATAAGCGATTTATGAGATTTGGCCGAGGCGGAGAAGAAAATATGGATAAACGATTCATGCGATTTGGACGAAGTGGCAATGACGATGATATTATCGAAGAGGACAAACGATTCATGAGATTTGGGCGATCAGGTGCATCATCAGGTATACCTTGGCGTTTATCACCCTTTTCATTGTATAAATCGTCGAATAGTGTTGAATGTTAACATCGTTTCTCCTCTTTAACTGCACATTAACAAATAACTGATGTTGTTAGCATCTCTTTACTCTCAAAAGTTGAAGAAGCGTCAGTGAAACCATGTTTCCCAATTCTGCAAATGACTTAAAAAACATACGAAAAATCTAAAAAATGAAGTGTATTGAAAATATTTTAAAAAATCGTGACATAAGTCGGATTAGATATCTTGATTCATTTTGTCTGGTCATATGACTCGGATGTACTTGCAGGCCTGTCTCATTACTGGTGTCTAAAAGTCTATTCAAGCAGCCAACCGGTTCACGTAAAATAAGTAAAATATTACAACGATGATAAACTTGATTGAACGATTAACTGTTATATACTTGAATATAAAGGATTATCGTTTATCGTTTTTCACTGAAACATATATAATTACTGGAAAATATTGACTCGGATATGACCATTTAAAACAAACATTTATAGTGTTATATATAACTTGTATTTTCAATAAGTTCACGGTGTGTGTAGTCAATCTCACCATAAGCAAATAAGATACTGTAAAAATTTATGTTCATCATGATAATCTAAATCTTTGCATAAAGGTCGGGTTAGGGTTAACATTGACAGGTTGTATTACAGTGTGTCAGAACTGTTCTGTAAGGGCTTTCTATTCTCGTCTGGTCCTTAATTTTATTAAGTAAAATAATGATATGAGTCATGTCATCATTGCAAAAGACTGTTAACCCCTTTTACGGGGTCTGTATAGTTATAAGAGATTTTCTGTCGGTTATTAATAACGACGGCAGCCTAATAACCTGCCAAATAATAGACTGCAAACTTAAAGCTTTCAACTTACACGCCATGTAATACTAGACATTATCTTATATTATCTCTTGAATATCAATGTTAGCCTTATAGCCTCGTAGTTTGAGACATTTCACGCGTATCGTGATTTTACTTGAGATCTAAACGCACAGAAAAGATCAGTCTGTGCATGGTTTACCAACTTGCTCCGCTGTGTTGAGGTTACAACGTTAGGAGCGGGAGACCAGGGGTCGATTCCGCGCGGCCCGCTGTCTGATACTTTGAATCTGAAAACGTTATCGGTGTTCAGAAATGCTGTCCATGCTCCGAATAAGGCTTTCTTATTGGTCAATTTGGAGAACGAATTCGCTTCTGACCAATCAGATACTAAAGCACAAATTCTTGGCACATATTTAACTTATATAGTTTTGGAACCTGAATACCAAAGACTTTAGAAATTGTAGTAATCGTTTTTCCTTCATTGACGAATGTTTTAGCGGTGTCGTTTTCTAAAATCTGGCAAGTCTTCAGATTTTGTATAAAGGTAGGTTTTAACCTTGAGCAACAGATATAGTTCATCCAGTGCAATCAAATTCCAGAGTATCTGATGTGAACCCCAAGCCTTCTGTCCGTGCCAATTTTGAAGAGTTACGAGGGCCACTTCTGAAAAACTAGAGCTAGACATGCTCCTCTGCCTGATACAAAAAAGGCGGGTGGCAGAAGGACATATTTTCGCTCCGTTTTGCACATATGTAACTTACCGATTGCAGTAAGGCGTAACTAAGTATTGTCAAAATTTTCACATACGCCTATTTAGAATTAACCCTTTCAATTATGACCAATCTGCAGCAGACGACCTTTGAAAACATTGTGGCATGAAGAATAATAGTTTATTTTTTAGCAGCTTCTCGTTTTATCACAATGTTTTCAACCCTATTTAATATAAGTCTTACATTTATATAGAATTTCTACACTTTTGCATTTATGTTTTCAGAGTCGTCTGCTGCATATTTGTTGTATTTAAGATAGTTAGGATTGATGCAACGAGGAAACTAGAATATATTGATGTAGCGTAACCCTCCTAGCCTTGTCCGCCATTGTTCAGTTCTATAATTCAGAGTGTACTGTCAGTCACATTTTAATCCATCATTCCATTAACGTCTGCGTGCACGTAATCACGTGATATATTTCGTCTGAGAACTTGAAGTAACTTAAAGGTTTTTATAATATACTCGTGTATTCGAAGTTCGTGAGCCTACTCATTAAAAGATCTACCATGTCGAGGAATAAATGAGTCTTTAGACATTAGAAAATAGTCTAAAACTGTTCAGTTGGCTACGCGAGATAGGAGCGAGACTTCTGACGTCATGAAGTTGATATGCTAAAATACATCATATTAATTTGAACGGTGCACCTGGAAAATCAACTTTGGCAGAATTATAACACGTGTGAACAAATACCTACCAGCAGACGACTTACCGGAACAATCCGGAAACACCCTCAAAATGAAAGTACAATTATTGAATAGAATTGAAAACATGGTGACGAAAGGTAAATTGCTCGTTTTGAGCAATTTGTTGTTTCGTCACCATGTTTTTAAAAAAGCCGTCTGCTGCAGAGGCGTTAAAAAGAGTCTACACGAGGGAAAGGGTTAAGCTTACTTCGACCAAGTTGCGAACAGTGTAGAAAGAGATAAAAATGCGCGGTTGCGCAGGCTGATGAGAGTCTACACTGGTAGCAAAAAACATTAAGTTTGGTTTTCGTAGAGTAACGCTCCGTTTTGTCTTAGTGTTGTGTTTTTTAAAGAGTCGGTTATATACACAAAACATTAAATTATATGGTTGACGATATTGGTTCTGATCACACCGCATACAAGGTCGTATTTAAATGACCCTATACATTAGATATGCTATGCAATCGGAACTCTCAGGAATCAGCTTCTCATTCTAGTTTATTTATCTCCCATGTTGATGCCTAACGATTTTGTAGGCGATCATTTGATTGGCTGACGCAAGGGTCATTCATAGACAACCTGCACTAGGCAGTCATCAGTTTCTATTCGAGTGTTTGCGTTTTAAAAAGAGATAAATATACAAGTTATTCGGCGAAAACCACACATTATGTGACTTTTTCTTTTACCATAGAGGACTGTGAAACCTATAGAGATAACTGTTTCAGTCATTGCTCTGATTAGGAGAGATGACTCGAACATTGAGGGAAGATCTCTTTAAACAGAGATATCTCGTTAGTTGATAGAAACATCTCTCCAATGTAGAAATATGTCGTTATGTGGTACGAGAAATATTTCGCCGTTGATGAGATATTCCTGTTAGTTAGATATATAGATCTTTTCGAATATACAGTACACTCCATCGGCTTGACATCACATTTTGTCTTGCTCTGCTATACAGTTCCGAGGTCCAGATATGGATGGATATTCAACTATTTTCCCCACAATTTCTCTCTTATTATTAAAGCAAACCCTGTGATGTGGGTACTCAAAAGAATCGTCGAACTGAGAAGATTCATTTGAGTACCTACACCATAGTGTTAAGGGGCCAAATAAGGATTTTAGAACAAGCAAAACGCCCCCTTTTCTAGATATCTGTTTAATAAGACATATCATTTACAGGAGAAGAATCTGACAGTGACAATGGTGGAGAAACTGCTGAAAAACGCTTCATGAGATTCGGACGTGACCCAAACGAACAAGAAAAACGATTTATGAGATTTGGTCGCCTAGCAGCTAAACGATTCATGCGATTTGGCCGAGATAACGCCGACGATTACGAAAAACGATTCATGCGATTTGGAAGGGCCGGAGACGATACAGATGACGAAACAACCTACGACAAACGATTTATGAGATTTGGACGAGCTAACGGTGGCGAAGAGAATGAATCCGCCGATAAAAGATTTATGAGATTTGGACGAGCTAACGGTGGCGAAGAGAATGAGACCGCCGATAAAAGATTTATGAGATTTGGACGAAATTCTGCCGACGAAACTTCCGCCGATAAACGTTTCATGCGTTTTGGACGTGACCCTGAAACGGCCGACAAAAGATTTATGCGTTTTGGCAAATAAAGCTAGGAACTTTTAGACAAACTGTATTATTTTTATAAATTATAAAGACACCAGGGTGATGTTAAGATTAGACTTTAGTTAATATTTATGGTTTTGGGATTTTTCCAATTTAATATGAACTTTAGAACACGTGATGAAATAGATTGAAATTGTCACTGCGATTAGAATACTTTTGAAGCGTACACATTTAAAGTTAAGCCAGCATTATAGAGACCATGTCCCCTTACGAAAACAAGAATACCTTGGATTGATAAAGTAGATTTTCTGTTCGCTCAGAAAACATTCAGAAAGAAGCTGTTCCTCGCGTCGCTCGTAGCAAACATCTTTTTTGACAATGTTTTCTAAGAATAAACTTTATAGTATAAATGCTGTCTGCTGCTTGCTTGTTTGGCGTCTAATATCTCAAACTGGCTAAACAAAAGAAGGTTTATGTTGCAGACACATTCGCCTGCCCAAGTTGTTATCCCGCCAATCACATTCTTACTGACTTTCTTTGGCATTGCAATAATTTGTGCACTAGACGAAAACTTGCATCAAGAAAATCGTGGCGCCTAAAATCCTAATATCGTTTGTTGAGTAATTGGTATAAAACTGATCTTTGTTTTCTTTGACTTTGTTGTTTCTTTTCTTAAGTAAGATATTCTCGCCGTATCCATTTCCCACATTGAACAAATCTGCTGAGAACGACATTGAAAATACATATAAGCATCAATATATTGTTTAAAGTTGGAAACAATGTGGCCAAAGAGAAAAGAGAAAGATTATACAAGTTCTCCCCTTTTTTACCCCAACCATTTTTAAAAAAAATCGTCTGGATTTATCTTACTTTAAAAGTAGCCCCGTACTATAATGTCCGGGGATCGTTTTCTAACTGCATCACATAACGAATAACGACTTGGCAAAAACACGACAGTTGAAAACATTGTGACAAATAGAGAAATTGCTCACTTTGTGCAATTCCTGCTCTTGTCACAACGTTTTATAAAATCACGTGGCGCACAGTCGTCAGAAAGCGTCTGTATCATGTGGAAAACGATTGATCGAAAAAAATCGAAAAGTTCCTCTAGATTGGTCGTAAAAGTTATAATTGAGCCGTATAGTATCTGTGTAATGTATCGATCCGGAACAGCCCGCACAGTCCGCGCAGACTGAACCGAGACGACGCATTCCGTCTTAGAGGGATAGGGGTAACGAGTAATTATTCCTGAAACAAGAATCAACAGGAGGCGAAAAGTGTCTATCAGGGTAAGCCTGCGCGGCATGATTAGGTTGATCCGGGTCGATACTTTACGCAATGTCCACAATGTTGGTTTTCTTAGGGGACGGCTCATTTAAGAATGTACTGTTTCTAAGCACCACTTACATACACACCACCATTTAAATGCGACCACCACTACACACTATAAGTTTATGTTTAAAAAGAAAATTAAAAACTAATGACAACATAGTAACTGTTATTTTGGTATCTCACTACTCCTTGTTGCCGTATACATATCCTTAAAATGTAAATGATTCAATCGATTATTATTTGAGTCAAGTTCCGGACAAAGGTTGATCAAATTTAAAAAACAATACAAGGTTATCAACAAAACAACAAGAAAAACATAGTGTTAGGATGGTGTGTTCCCCGAACGGCTACACGACTTAGTGTATTAGGGATTTAGGGGGCATTGTAAAGGATAAATTATATATTTATTTTGTTGATGAATTACAAACTTATTATATTAAACGTTAACGTTGTATGTTCTTACAGTTTGATAGCTATTAATTATTTAAATTCAAACTGTCATAAGTTTTCTTTCCTTAAATTAAATAACCACTCATGCAAAAAGCTGTTCATCACCTATTGATCATAAATATAATGAAATTGAGTCATCTAGACATGTATACGTCTAAATATATATATATACAGTGCTTTCATCAAGGATTAATTCCAGGATTTGAGAAATTTCACGTACAAATATCAGATTTCTTTGGTCAGAATATTGGAAATTTTGTATTTGTCAATTAAACCACAAAATAGACATGTTGGGATTTACATGCAATAAAAATCCATTTTACATGTAAAAGGAAACATTGGACACATTGGAAGCATTCTACATTTAACATATTGAGAAAAGGGTTAAATATCTGAGTACGTGAACTTTTTTCTTTTCTCAAAATGATATTAAGGATCGGGGACTCGTTAAAAAGTCGTCGACGAGCTCGTAATAATTTTCATAGTCGGGAGCAGCTCGCAATGGGCCCTGTACATGCACCACAAGGGACCCGGTAGAGCTCGTACGGCTTTGGAACAACACACCTGGGGTCCATTTCTCCAAACTCCGTAAACTTAAGGACCCGTATAGTTACGATTTCCGTAGAATTGAAAAAGTTACGGAAGAAATGCGGAGTTTCAAATTGCATTTCTCCAAACTCCGTATCGTAGTCGTATCT
>JAUELF010228227.1:0-11556 GCA_031471495.1 Clinocardium nuttallii
GTGTTCTTTAGTACAGGTTTGACTATATTTTCAAAAGCCGTCTGCTGCCAAGCCGTATTTATTTGAGAGAGAGAGTCAAAGTATCTGAAGCCGAGTACTTGTTGAAAAATTTTGGAAAATATAGCTGTTAGCCGGGTGCAAGGGTAAAACAACTTAAGAGTATAAACTTTGGAAACATTGTGAGAAAAGAAAGCAAAACTGTTTTAAACTAGCAATACGAGCCGTCCCGCGAGAAAAACAACATAATGGGCTCTGCGTAATGTATCGACACAGATCAGCCTGCGCAGGCTCATCCGGGCCGACACATTCCGTCTCATGGGATATAGAGGTATAGAGTAATGATTGCTGAAATAGAAAATCCACAAAAAGGGGAACAGTGTCTGTCCGGGTTAGCTTGCGCGGCATGCTTAGGCTGATCCAGGTCGATATTTTACGCAGAGTGCAGTATGTTGATATGTCGTGAGACGGTTCATATGCTCTTTTCCCACAAGGAAAGTGACACACAGACTATACGCTAATTATACTGACCTATTTTCCTATTTTCAGTATGTGGTCAATTAAAAGTGCTGGATATATTAATACAACATAGTGCAGATATGGAATCTAAGGACACGCACCATGCCTATCCTATTCACTATGCAGCGCAGATGAACAGCCAAAACTCAGGGATAAGTGATCCGAAAATATCAGAAAAAGTCCTGAAAAAAGTTCTCGACTGTAAAGTCAAGCTAACGGTGGTAGATGATGCAGGGAGACAACCCTTGCTATGGGCAGCCTGTTCAGGTATGGATTATCTTTCTTGCAAAAAAATAATTTGAATCTCACAAACATCTTGTTCTTATATCTGGTTCTTGCCAGATACAAACGGGTTAATTTCCATCACTGATTTGTATCCCCCATATAAATGATAGTATGATTCACTATTAGTATATGATGAACTTTGTGCAGACTGTTGTAACTATATAATGTAAAATATGTAGTTACAACCGTTTGGCGTGAAGCCATGGATATGTAACAAAACTACCTAAAGACTCGGTTTTTTGTTTTTTGACCAAAAGCTTTCAGGTTCAATTCCTTCCGGGGTCATGAGTTCGAATCCTGGCTCGGCCATTATTTCTTTCTAATGATTGACAAAATTAATTGAGACTAGCGTCAATTGTATATAATTGTATTAACCCTTTTCCTCATACGACAATTCTGCAGCAGACGACTTTGAACATATTTTGTCAAAAGATAGAAAATCTCCATAATTAAATGGATAACCTATGACAATTATTGGAAAACATTGTGGCAAAAGGAGAAGTTGCACGTTTTGTGCAATTTCTTCTTTTGTCACTATGTTTTCAAAAAGGGATCTGCTGCAGAGGAGTTAAAAAGCGTCTATATGAGGGAAAGGGTTAATAATGTTGAAAGGTAGCCAGTTGACCGAGAGGCACATATTGGTGTACTGGTGCGAGAAAGCTAAGCAACACATGTTTGGTGAACTTGACGCCGTGATATAACACACATATTGTTGTAAACAGCTTAGATCTCTAACCAATCAATTCATATTGTTAACGTTCCCATGCACTCTTCGCGCGAGTTATGTTTCAGTAGGGATACATCTAAGTGTAATAAAGTACTTGCTTTAAAATCTATGTAATATAATTATTATATGTTGAAACTAAATACATATTGTCGATGGTGTATAGTCCTGCTGTACGTAAATAGTTGACCACACAAATGGGAAAATCAATTATAACCGCGGACGTCAGTATGGCGATGCATATATTGCTTTATTGATCGACAGAGTAGGTTCATACAGCTATTCATTTTATTCCCTGATATGACCCCATGTCACCTACTCACATTACAGGTAATGCCGAATCGTGCAGAATGCTGTTAAAAGCTGGTGCAGACATTAATTCAGTAGATAAGGACGACCTTACAGGTGAGACTTTGTAATTGAAATAACCTATTCCCTTATACAAAGGGTTGAGATGCCTCTGTTGCAAAACGTCGTGGAAACTGGATACTGAATTTACTCAAACTTAGCACTTTTTCTTATTTTCCTCAACACTTTCAACTATGTATAAATACTTTACTTTCTCTTTCCAAGATGTTGTATGTTCAGTCCTGAGGCTTTCATGATGATTTTCATTAATTATTAAAAGTAGGTCAATATCTAGCAGGAAATGTGCTGAGAAAAGTGTACTGCTGCTATGTATAAATGAATAATTTACTGTAAACCAAATATGAAGCAGGCGTCATCTTAGCAAAAATATGGAGTATCCTTTTAAAAATTAAAGCGTAACTATTGAACACAGTTGGAAACATTGTTGCAAAAGTAGAAATTGCTAAATATGAGATAGAGTCTCCATTTGTCAAAACGTTTTCAAAATTGGTCTGCTGCAGATATGACAGCATGTGTTTGCATGCGGGAACAGGTTAATATGGATATAGTCATCCGCTTGTACAGCTAACTTTTAATGCCTCTGCAGCAGAAATAGTTTCAAACACAGAAGAAATTATTGTAAATAATCATGAGGTATTATCTCCTTCTTAAATCTTCTGATATGTTGTATAGTAAAAAAAAAAAGAGCTATTGTCGGCTTTTGTGTTACAGGCTTGGTTAAGTTTGTGTTTAAGTTTATCATAAATGTTACAATCTATGATTTTGAAACTTAGAACTGAATTATATTCATCATGATGAGAAGTACATTGGAAGGACCATAACTCATTTATTTTTTTTACTTGATTAATGCCAATTTATATACCTAGTATTTTGTTTAAGTTTCGCGTTTAGTTGAATTGTTCTCCGAAATTATGAAGCTATGATTTGAAACTTGTTTCAGAAATACATCATCTTAATTCGACTAAATATATCATGTAATGGCTATAACTCTGCAATGCTCTTTTCTTGAATTAGGATCCCTTTTCGACTAAGAATTTTGGTGAAGTAAATAATACTAATTTTCTCAAGATGTTAGCCTTAGAGTTTTTTATCCTCAGAATGTTCAAAGCCAAAATAAATAAAAAATATTAGGTATTAACCCTTTCCTTCATATAGCCGCTTTCTGACTCCTCGGCTTTTGAAAACATAGTGACAAAAGAAGGAATTGCACAAAACCTGCAATTTCTCCTTTTGCCACACTGTTTTCCACTTTTTTGTCATAGGTTATCCATTCAGTTATGGAGATTTTCTATGTTTTGACAAAGAACATTCAATGTCGTCTGCTGTATAATTGTCGTATGAGGGCAAGGGTTAAGTCGATATTGTGCAGTGACCTTTGATTATAGAGTACATATTAACAACCACAGTCTTTGATCCTTGAATGAGCCGTAAGAGATGTTTAAATGTGCCTGAACGATTAGAGTCAATGCAACTCTTGAGCTCTATCAGGTGGTGTGGTATTAGTTTCATACCTTATACAGTTATATCTCGATGTAAATATACTGTCTGGGAGCAATATTATCTTTCCTATCAGCCGCAATATGACCTTAGATGTTGAAAGCTGCATAAAACCCAAAACAAACAAAGTACATTTTCACCTCGTGTTTACTACTTTTATAGCATTACATTGTGCCGCTAGTAGGGGACACTACCAGTGTATAGAAGTCCTTCGTAAACAAGGGGCGGAGCTAAACAAGATGGACAAAAATAACTGTACGCCACTGTTTTACGCCATTACCCTAGGGAACAAAGAATGTACAAAAGCAATGTTAAACGCAAAGGCGGACGTGAACCATATTGACGGAAGGGGAAGAAAGTAAGTATACATGTCTTATTTCTTTTGTCATAATGTTTAGTTAATATGTCTTATTTGATTTCATTTTGTTTCTCGTAAAATGAATACGTGTTGTTATTTGTACATAATTGATTGTAATTAACTTTATGTATATGCAAGTTTGCCCAGAAAGTTATAAAATACTATAATTTTTCTGAATTGTATTGTCTTGTATCGTATTTTTGTAATGTATTTTGAATTGTTTTATATTTTGTTGTAATCTATTGTTTACATTGATAAATCCAAAATGAGTAAATTTGGGACTATAATCATTTCTTAATAACTTGTTTTTTTAATACTGAAACGCATAATTATAGTGATGAATAACGATTACTATTTACGAGATGTTTGAACAAATAAAAAAGCGACAACTGTTTTCTGAGGAAGGAAGAATGTATCCTTACATTAAAATAAGGGCTTTGACAATTATTTGCGGCTTATTGTCAACCTTTCCCCTCAAACAGACGCCTAGCCACGCCTTATCGACATACCACTTTTGAAAACATTGTGACAAATTCAGAGATTGCTCATAATGTAAATTCTTTTTTAGTTTATTCAAGTAATGTTCTTTCATTGATGGAGAGTTTCAATAATTTTGACTGTCACAATCGTCTGCTTAATATCTGGTGTATGGGTGAAAGGGTCAACAAGCTACATCATTGGCAATATATAGTGCTTGGTAAAGGCCAATCATTCTGACTACAAGTTTTGGCTATCACTTGTTGTTTTTGCTGACAATTGCTATATCCGACTTATCACTTAATATCGGCTACTTTTTCTTGAAAACTTGAGGCGATTCCTTGCGGGATCTCAGTCCATTGAACAAACAATACGAAGGCAATTGAACGTCTGTTTTCAAGATAGTAGTCACACGTGGCAATAATAGCCATGAGCGAACAATTTAAAGTCGCATGGCTGTCAAACAAAAGCCGCTTAAGCCGCTTAAGCCTTTAAATTACCGTTTTTATGCGATTGCGTCTTACCATATTGATTTCTCCTGATTTGTCAATTGGTCAAGAATGTCAAGGACATTTAAAGGTCTGCTTTGAAGATAGTAGGCACAAGTGGCAATGCTATTCATTAGCGAAATGTGTTAACACGCAGGGTTGTCGGACAAAAGCCACTAGAGCATTATGATGTCTACTTTTTGGCCTACGTTTGCGGCTAACAATAATGACTGCGTTTATATTTTCGTTTTTAATGTGGATGTACATTGCTTAAGTAAAATGTCAACATCATTTACGATTAACCTTATACTTATGCTCAAACCATTGCTTACATGCAGAAAATATACATCAGACAACTGTGAATTATTGGTAAGAGTAAAATCATTGTGGCAAAGGGAGAAAATGCTCATGTAAACAAATTCTTCTTTTGTCACAATGTTCTGAAAGTCGTTTACTCGATGTGTCAAAAAGTGTCATCAAGTTGGAAATGCCCTTTTTTCTTATGGAAAATCACAAATGTAATACTCAGCTTCCCTCTATTACAGCCCAGCTCATTGTGCCGCCATTAAAGGATGCTTGGATACGATAAAAATGTTGGAAAAGGAGAAATGTGATTTGTGGCATCAGAATAATAAGGGAGATTATCCCGTACATGAAGCTGCTCAGACTGGTCATTTGGGTAAGAATTGTCTCTCTTGTTCAACACACATAAAAATGATCTCTTGCTTCGTACTTCTATATATATAGATTTATCGAGTTGAATTTATTCAAACGTTTCCCCGATGCATAACTTTAGAAATCATATTGGAAAAGCATATATATTGTTCATGTTAAGCATTCTACTTCGATTAATTATAGTATACGCTTTCTGACACCTCCGGAGCAGACGACTATTGAAAACCTTTTTACAAAAAAACTTTTTTTTCTCTCCTTTGGCCAGACTATTTTCAACATTTTTCATTAATTACACCCTCATTTATAGAGAATTTCTAAGCATTATGCCTCAATGTTTTGAAAGTTATCAGCTCCACATATGTTGTATGTGGAAAAGGGATAGAGGTCGCCTGCAGCAAACGTGTCAAGAGACGTCTTTGTCACGATAATAAACAGTTAAATCCTTCTAAAACCACATTCACATTTAAACAAGAGATGTTATCCTACTTCAAGTACCTTATAAATGGGCAGCAAGAGATTACCCTTCACGATAAAAACTTAACTAACATAATTCTGATTTATAAAATTTAACTCTTTCACTGCCGAATTACACACATTCGACTCTTCCATGTTGAAAATTGGACCACTCCATTTTTCTTACAACAAGAAATTTGGTAAAATGTAATGTTTAAGTGGCAAACATTGGTGAAGGATGATGTGTCACAGCGAAGACGTTTGATAACTAACATTTAGCGGTTTTCAGGAGAGATATCTGTCTCATCTGAATCCGCATTGTTTGCAAAAGAATTTAAATGGCGAAAGGGTTTACCAATAATGCGCCTAATCTTCTGGTGAAGACGTGTTTGCAAAATAGGAACACGAATTCTTTCTCCTACTTAATGATTGATTATTTATTAAAAAGTGAAGTCGCATCTTGATGAATGTACATGCATGCACAGTCCATGAAATGTATATAATATCTGCACATTGGGGTAAATTAAATGGACGATGAAAGCACATTGGGATACAAAACATGCACAGTGCTTGTATATTGGCGTAAATGGCATGAACAGTGCTAACACATCAGGGTACAAAACATAAACAGTGATTGTACATTGGGGTACATGTCATGTACAGTACTTGCACATAGGGGTACATGGCATATACAGTGCTTGCACATTGGGGTACATGACATGTACATTACTTGCACATAGGGGTACATGGCATATACAGTGCTTGCACATTGGGGTACATGGCATATACAGTGCTTGCACATTGGAGTACATGACATATACAGTGCTTTCACATTGGGGTACATGCCATGTACTGTGCTTGCACATTGGGGTACATGGCATGTACTGTGCTTGCATATTGGGGTACAAAACATGGACATTGTTGCATATTGGGGTACAAAACATGTACAATGATTGCACAATTGGGTACATGTCATATACAGTTCTTGCACATTGGTGTACATGGAATATACAGTGCTTGTACATTGGGGTACATGACATGTACTATGCTTGCAGATTGGGGTGTATGGCAGGTACAGTGCTTGCACATTGGGGGTACATGACATGAACAGTGCTTGCACATTGGGGTACAAAACATGTACGGTGCTTGCACATTGGGGTACATGACAGGTACAGTGCTTGCACATTGGGGTACATGACATGTACTGTGCTTGCACATTGGTGTACAACACATGTTCAGTGATTGCACATTTGAGTACAAAACATGAACAGTACTTGCACATTGGGGTACAAAACATGTACAGTGCTTGCACATTGGCGTATAACATATGTTCAGTGCTTGCACATTGGGGTACATGGGATATACAGTGCTAGCACATTGGGGTACATGTCATGTACAGTGCTTGTACATTGGGGTACATGACATGTACAGTGCTTGTACATAGGGGCACATGGCATGGACAGTGCTTGCAGCACATTGGGGTAGATGGCATGTACAGTGATTGCGTATTTGGGTACATGGCATGTACAGTGCTTGTACATTGGGATAATAGCACTTGGCATGGTCAGTGCTTGCACATTGGGGTACATGTCATGTACAGTGCTTGCAGCACATTGTGGTAGGTGGCATGTACAGTGATTGCGTATTGGGGTACATGGCATGTACAGTGCTTACGTATTGGGGTATATGACATGTACAGTGTACATTAGGATGCATAGCACATGGCATGAACACATTGGGGGTACAAAACATTGTACAGTGCTTGCATCACATTGGAGTAGATGACATGTACAGTGCTTGGGCTTTAGGGTACGTGACATAGACAGTGCTTGCCCATTAGGTACATGACATGTACAGTGATTGTACTCTGTGGTACAAAACATTAACAGTGATTGGGCTTTTGGGTACATGACATGAACAGTGCTTGAACATGAGGGCACAACACATGTACAGTGCTTGAACATTGGGGTGAATTGCATGAACGCTTGCACAGTTTGGTACAAAAATGTACAGTGCGTGCACAGTGTGGTTCACGGCATGAAAAGTGCTTTTGAACTTGGGTACGAGACATATACAGGGCTTACAATTTGGAGTATATGGCATATACAGTGCTTGCACATATGGGTACATGGCATGTACTGTGCTTGTACGTTGGGGGTATGTGACAAACAAAGAGCTTGCACATTGGGGAACATGAAATATACAGTGCTTGCTTATTAGGGAACAAGACATGAACAGTGCTTGCTTATTGGAGTACATAGCTTGTACAGTGCTAGCACATTTCGGCACATGACATGTAAAGTGTTTGATTTTTGGAAAACATAGCTTGTACAGTGCTTGCATATTGGGGAACATGACATGAACAGTTCTTTCTCATTGGACTACATGACACGTACAGCGATAGCACATTTGGGAACATGACATATACAATGCTTGCACATTGAGATACATGGCATTTACAGTACATGACATGAACATTGCACATCCTGGACATGACATGTAAAATACATTCACACGGGGGCCATTTGAAAAGTATGCAATGCATGCACACTTGACCTCATGACAGTGCATGCCAATTGTGATACATGTCATTGGCAAAAAATAATTAACACACGATAATTAAAATTTTAAAGGATTTGAATTATTTTAATTTCAAATAGTTAGTATATAGAAACCAAACGGGTGAAACAGCACCTTTAATATTGTAGAAATTACGGTAAAGGACGATCGTTGTATGACAGTTCGATAAGTGCCAACCTTTTCCCACATACATTTAATCTTTAGATGACAACGTTTGAGAAGTGTATTAATAAAATATGAGGAAACTTTCTATTGATTGAAAATTAAATTATAGAAATGAGTTGAAAAATATTGTGACAAAAAAGGAGAAATCGCTTATTATGAGCACTCCTTTTGTCAGAACGTTTTCAAAAATAGTCTGCTGCAGATACTTCAAAATGCGTTTGTGTCAAGGTAAGGTTTTACAAATCTGGAGTGTCATTGATAAATCCCCGGGATGATTGGATAACGAAAGATCAATTCCCACAACTGATAAAAACAAAGTCATGTCCTTGTATGATTCGTGTAACCTTGTCGTCCAATAACCCTTACATCGTCTTGGTGGTGTAGAGGTAGAGCGTCCGCCTTGGATGCAGGAGGTCGCGGGTCCGATTCCCGGCCGGGTCATATACAATATACTTTAAAAAATGGTAGTAACGTTTGTCCTCCTTGGCGCTCAGTGCTGTGGGGATAGCATTACGACTGACTGCCTGGTGTCGGGATAAATTAACCAGTAGTACTGCTGGTAACTTACCCAAGACACGGATTTAAACAAAATAAGACAACAATCAGATAACTTTACAGTAAATAACGCATTTTATAAACTCTTTTCTGGCGAAGCATGCACAAATGGGTCGAACAATCGAATATTCGAATACTTTGTGATCGAATATTCGAATACTCATTTTGGTATTCGTTGCCATCCCTAGTTTATACCACTAATCAATAATTATAAGAGTATATACGTTCATTTATTCCAATTTACCAAATGTTTGCCTAGATATTTCCAAATGCGTTTGGTGGAGACGTATTTATACAAGAGGATAACATGAATGCTCTCAGGCTACATACTTAATGATCACCTAAGATTTGTTATCAGTGAACCAACCGAAATTTGAAACTATTATTGAAGGAGTGAATATAACTCAAAACATGTTTCCAATTCTTTACAGTATTGTTTAGATAAGCCCTTTTCTAAATGCAACAAATCTGCAGCTGACAACTTTAATATACTGACATAAAAATGGGAATTTTCTATAAATGATAATATGATCATCGAATATAGCTAAACACATTGTATGAAAAATGAGAAATGGCTGCAGATGCTTTCAAGAGGCGTCTATATGTGGGAAAGGGTTAATTAAAGAACTCTTTATTGATCATCAAAACCTATAAAGTTTTTAATTTTGACTTTCTTTTTTTTTCCAGATGTCGTAAAATACTTACTCCGACAAAGAAACGACGTTGATTCCGTAAACGTTATCAACAACGTCGGGAAAACCCTGATGCACATTGCAGCCGCGACTAACAACCTGCCATTGTGCAAGCTTCTAATGAACTATGATGCGTGTAATAAGAATGCCTTGATGAAACATGGGGTAAGTTAACGCTTTCTCACACACAGACGCTTACTGACCTTGATGAAACATGGGGTAAGTTAACCCGTTCTTACATACAGACGCTTACTGACGTATCTGCAGAAGTGACTTTTTTTGTAAATGTGTGACAAAGTGAGACACAAAGATTACGAATCTTTTCATTCATTATACTTTCATTTACATATATTTACTATACTTTTAACCCTTTTCCTCATACGACAATTCTGCAGCAGATGACATTGGACATATTTAGTCAAAAATTGGAAAATATTTATAATTGAATGGATAACCTATGATCAAAAATGGAAAACATTTTGTCAAAAGGAGAAATTGCACGTTTTGTGCAATTTCTTCTCTTGTCACTATGTTTTCAAACAGCCGTCTGCTCCAGAGGCGTCAGAAAACTTCTATATGAGGGAAAGGGTTAATCTAATGTTTTCAACGTTGTCTGCTGCAGGATCGTTGAGAGTTGAAAGTGTGAAAAAGTTAAGTAATATAATTTAATCTGGAGTCTTTCATCGAGATGAAAAACAGTGATTCAGTCTCGTAACACGATAACAGACTTTCGAGGTTTTGATTTACATGTATTTGTATGGAGGTTAACGCCGCTTTTAAGAGCAGAGCAGTCAGTCAAAGAACGGCGTTTTTAGTATTCATTACTAGTATACTGCTGGTAAAGTTAACCCGACAGCAGCGCATCTGTCTAAACGCTAGCCCCGCCGGTAACATTGAGCACCGAGGAGGGAAGGTTCGATCTCCTGTCGGATCATAACAAAAGCTTTATAAATGGTAATTAATTGCTTACCCAACCTTGGCCACCAGGGGTTGCCGAGATACCATTACCCATGATGCACCTGTGTCAGGATATATACTACCGGAAGTACTGATAATTGAAACGTACAGCGATAAAGTCAACACTGTGGACTCTCTGCGTAAAGTATCGATCCGGCTCAGCCTAAGTATGCCGAGCAGGCTTACCCGGATAGACAGAGATCGCCTCCGGTAGGGTTTTCTGTTTCAGGACTCATTAGTCTATACCTCTATTCACCGGAATAAGTCGGCCCGGATTAGCCTGTGAGGACTGCGCAGGCTGATCTGGATCGATACATTACGCAGAGGCCATTATTTTGGTTTTCTCACGGGACGGCTCAATTTATCAAGGAAACGACGCGATATAATTGAAATGCTGTTTGGAGCGGCTATTTTTTCAAAGATAAGATTATATTTCACGAGCCATCGCGTAAATGGGAGTGACGGCGAGTGAAATATATTCGGATTTTTGAAAAAAATAAGTTGAATAAACTGTTTATTACATTCCATTGTTATTTTTTGTAATACATTTAGTTTTTCAATACGCGTCTTCCACCATAGTTTATGTTCACTATGGATTATTTTTCGGTTGTTTTACCTACTTTGAGCATTACTTTCGGATGAGGCGTGACGGGGAAAAAACGGAGGGACACGCATGCGCAATTGTGGTGTGAAATATAGGTATTGTTATTACACTGCTGTGTAATAACAATAAATCAACGATTGTGAATTTTCTTTCACCGAGAT
>JAUELF010228236.1:0-13886 GCA_031471495.1 Clinocardium nuttallii
CGCCTCTGCAGCAGACGGCTTTTTGAAAACATAGTGACAAAAGAAGAAATTGCACAAAACGTGCAATTTCTCCTTTCACCACAATGTTATCCACTTATAGTCATAGGTTATCCATTCTATTATAGAGAATTTTTGATTTTTTGACAAAATATGTTCAAAGTCGTCTGCTGCAGAATTGTCGTATGAGGGAAAGGGTTCCCTTTGCGCAGTGGATAGGTTCGGGGGGTTTTGAAGCGGACGACCCGGATTCGATTTCCATTCTTGGCGAAGTGCTCATGATGTAGTGCCCTTGGGCAAAGCCCATTTCCTAGCCTATATCTGGTATGTTTACCCAGGGACCATAAATAAGTGAACCGTCGCTGTAGTATTACTGAAATAATATTGAAAACGGCGTAAACTCCCAATAAAACAAGAACTGAAATATCGTTATAAATGCATGCACATGTTATTGACTAACGAATATATTGTGCTCACTACAACGACTCTAAAGTAAGTTAACTGGTACTGATATCCGATCCGAGAAGTTGCATTCGACTATACAGTGTATATTAACGCGGAGATTGAATTTCCCAAGAGTCGAATACATCCTGATGAACTTCTCGGAACGACACTCAATACCAATGTAGCATATGGCTTTAAGTATGATCACATGACTATGCAATTGTTTTTGCTATTTTACTATTTAAAGTAATTTTTTTTAATGAACTTGTCTTGGTGTTTGCATTTTAAGAGTCCAAAGTAAAGTCTAGAAATATCAATATAACAATGTTGAGTTGATGGTGCATGATGCACGTGTTGAGTTGATGGTGCATGAAACACGTGTTGAGTTGATGGTGCATGATGCACGTGTTGAGTTGATGGTGCATGATGCACGTGTTGAGTTGATGGTGCATGAATCACGTGTTGAGTTGATGGTGCATGATGCACGTGATGAGTTGATGAAATACGCCCCAAATTCATGATTAGACACGGTCCTAATATTTTTGTTTTCATTTTTCTTTGCCGAGCCCCGATAGCTCAGCCGTAACGACGCGGGCTGTCAATCCAGGGGTTGTGAGTTCGAATCCCGGCTCGGTCAACTTTCTTTCCGATGTTTGACAAAAAAATGCGACATGCGTCATTTGGGCTTAGTCTATGTGGAAAAGCAGCCAGTTGCTTTGGATGATTGTTGTGTGGAGTACTTGTGTGAGAAAACCAGGAAATACATAAGTAGGTGAACTGGCTGTGTTGATATGACCGAGAAATTGTTAAAAATTGCGTTAAACCCCAATAAATCAATCATTTTTGTTTAGTATTACGATTAAACCGTTACAACTGATCTTACTTTCTGAGTAGGTATTCAATAATAAATTTACTGCTATAACTGCATTAGCATATTATCATGGAACGCTTGGTATAGGTCAAATTACGCTAAATACATCCGCTGACTTGCTGATCTACTATAGTACTATATTCCCTAAAAAAACCTTTGTTTGCGTAGAAATGAGTGTATACCATCACCAGAATGTATTGAATATATGACATTGAGTTTAAATGCATTGTGAATGTGTATAGGATGCACTGGAAATGATTTATTTGATCACTTTTAGTATTTTGACCTTGATTGATAGTGAAAGTAGAGAATGCTAAACACCGGTTTTGTCCGGGCCCGATTTGGTCCAAAATGACGGTAACCATTTGCATGACCCCACATTTTCTTTGGATTGTTTGAAAGCTAGGAGGCAACTCTTTCCAATGATATATGGTGTACTGCATGAGAAACGCTTAGAAAATGTGACAATTGAGAACTGAAACTGGTCGATTTACATGGAAACAAAGAAGGATTAATTGTTGGTAACCACGATAGTAGCCGAGTTCTTCCTGCTATTTCCGGTCGTCTGAAATCATCCGGGTACTTTCAATTTCATGTAATTGTTCAAGGTTAAAGCAGGTCGAATGTCTTACGTCTTTAATAAACGGTAAGTTCGATGTCCACTCGTACAATGTTTGCATGTTTTCATCGGAAGGGTAAAATGCAATCGTAACAGACTTGGATCTAATTTGAATGTTCGAGTAACAGTTACTTGGTCTAAATCATCACATATATTGTTTTAGAAGTAGACCTAGATCTACTACTCGTCAGAGACATAGATAACGTCTACGTCCCTGTACTCGTCTAGTTTTTAACTAGCAAAACAGAAAATCTTATTAAAATATATTTTATATGCACACTAATGTTTTTCTGGATTTTTCTTTTCATGGTTTTTTTTCTTCAGAAAGTTACAAGTATTACTGAGACGGCAGATTACGTGATGATGGATAGGGTAAAATGTGAAGCAAAACGACCACAAGCCGGTAACCAATACCCCCACATATACCCATTATAACTCCCACCTCACCTGTACACTCCTCCCCTTAATTACAGTTTGAAAACAGACTGTGTTCCTTCATATACTGTACTGTTTGTAAATGTACTTTATGTTGTGTTCTAACTTCCTCATGTAATATCTTGTCTAATGAAGCGAAGTACTGGCGATGCAGACAGAGACATAAATTCTAGGGCTAAGATTAATAACACCTTTTTTTTCCTTTCTTTTTTTGTGTGGTTTTCTTGGCAAGTTGTACAACCGTAGGCTAAACAGTTGATATACTTCAAAAAGTTTAAAAAGGAGAAGACAATTTGATCCAGTGTAAAATTAAAGGATATATATATATATATGCTGGGTTTTTTTAACAAAAATAAATTCCAGTAGGTAATTATGATGCTGTACTCAGATCATTATAAATGAAAGCTTATAACCATTGCATGAATTTTGAAGAGCAATTTAGTGGCAAACAGAATAAAAGAGAAATTTATTTCTTAATTTGCCACAAAAAATCACACCTTCCATACAAATTTAGTTGGGAAGATTGAAAATAGTGTGAGATTAGCATGATCAACCATCCTAGAACGGACACTGGAAAGGGTTAAATTAATGTAGATTAATTGATTAACCACAGAACAATGGCCTAAAACAGATAGGTGTCATCTAAACAATGAACAGCTGCCATTACTCATCACTCTGTTACCTGGTTTATATTCGTGACTTTTTCCGAATAGCCTTTAAAAACTTTTTGAATAAAGCCTAACTTTGAAAGCCTGTACAGAAAACAAATACATGTAGATCTAATTTTGCATTGTAAAAAAAGGAGAATTAGATTAAAGCACTTTCTTTTTCCAAAAAGTTTTCCGCTCTGTTCCAAATACAGTTTTTCATTTCACTAGATTGTCATTGTTCCTATGTTTGGAATGCTGATATTTGGCACATCATTCTATGAGTTAACCCTTTCCAACATACGACAATTCAGCAGCAGATGACTTTGAACATTTTTTGTCAAAAAATCAGAAAATCTCTATAATTGAATGGACCAAATATTGGAAAACAATGTGGCAAAAGGTGAAAGGTCTTTTGTCACTATGTTTTCAAAATCTGTCTGCTGCAGAGGCGTCAGAAAGCATCTATATGAGGGAAAGAGTTAATTGTCTCTCTCTCTGATTACTTTATAAGCTCCTTTACCTGTCTCTGTAGGTAATGACTTTGGATGGATTTATTGTGGTTTAACGCCGTTTTTAACAGTTTCTCAGTCATATCACTGCGGCCAGTTCACCTACTCATGTATTTCCTGGTTTACACACACAAATACTCCACACAACAATCTTCCCAAGCAACTGGCTGCCTTTCCACATAGACTTTACCCATTGGTGGAAGACGAATGACGCATGTCGCATTGACTTTTGTCAAACGTCGGAGAGAAAGTTGGCCGAGCCGGGATTCGAAGGATGGATTGATTGTTTGGTATCATAATATGAGTCTGTCTGTGTGAAAGGTACAAGTCAACTTTCATGAACAGTGTAGATCCAGATCAGCCTGTGCATTTGCTCAGATTAAGATAGTTCTCATATTACAAAAGCATTTTAGAAGCCTATGGCACATGTATATTTTGATAAGACAGAGAAAATGGGCAGGCCGATCTAAACCTGCACAATTCAGGAATGTCAACTTGTACCTTTTCCATTGGATAGGTTCATGTATCAGCATAAACATGATCTTCAAGTATCTGCAGCAGATGAGTTTGAACATATTTTGTCA
The DNA here is from genome assembly GCA_031471495.1 of Clinocardium nuttallii. NCBI lineage: Eukaryota > Metazoa > Mollusca > Bivalvia > Cardiida > Cardiidae > Clinocardium > Clinocardium nuttallii. The sequence goes on from JAUELF010228236.1 coordinate 4,110, forward strand.
AAAAATGGAAAATCTCTATAATTGTATGGATAACCTATGACTAAAAGTGGAAAACATTGTGGAAAAAGGAGATTTTCCATATATTTTAACGCAGATGTTTTCAAAGAAGCTGGTGTATATTTATTGAGTCTGGGAAAAAGTTGAAGTGAGAGAACTAGCAATGTGAATTGGGAATATATCAGGCTTCACTTGATTTTAAATAACAACAGAAAACATGTTTGTTTCATAATACTTTATATTTTTGTAATCATTTGTACAAAAATAACACTTATAGCATCATTATTATCAATTCTAACAAAAGACATTAATTTTACGTAAAAAAGACATTAAAAATAATAACAAGTACTTTGTAGGTTTACATGTTTGTGTCATGAAATTTGTTTATATTTACAAGGAAATATAAATCCTAGTAAATTACTTTGAGCCTTTCTCTCATATTATATACACTCCTTTTTGAATATATAGCATTTAAAAACTTTGTGTCCCTGTAAGTGAGGAGAGAAAACATTGCCCCATACTGAGCTTATTTCAAATCCATGCATTGCTATTCAAAAAACTTTTAACTATGGTTTTAGAAAATCAAGAAAGTTGTCTGTTGTGGCAATGACTTTTCATATTGCATCCAAGAAAATTTTATCATATAACACATTATGTAATCCTATAGTTGACAGACACACATGGTTTTGAACTTGTTGAAAGAAAAGGACTTTAATCAGGCCTTTAATCATTGACAATATGTTTAGAAGTGGATGTTGAAAAATGGTTGTAGTAAATTTCCGTACATTAATCCTCAAGATTTGAAAAAAAATAATAATCAAATTTCGAAAATCGTTAGTTATTACCTCACTATCGTGGGGCTGGGATTACTTGTGTCAAATCGTGAGACTCACGATTCAAGCTGGAGGGTCGATAAGCATGAAGTTGTATGTGGGAAAGGGTAAAAGTATTTGATGCATCCATATAGTTTTCTTTAGATAACAAGACTTGTGAAGATATATTTTTAAAGAAAATTGCAATTTTTACAAGAAACTATACAAAACAATATAACAATACACACTATTCTGGTATTATAGGTACTTTGAACACATTTTATAAGAAGACTGGTTACAAATGGGTTTTATGAGGTCTATCTTTTGATAGGTAATATCATTTCAAAATGGTATGTATACATGTCCACAACTTCTCAATATTAATGAATTCTATTAATGAAATGCTTGGAAAACTAAACAAGGACTAAGAATGCTTTTACAACAAATGTTTAAAATTCTGAAATAGTAGAATTTAATTATTTCTCTTAGTTCATCAAGTAAAGTTAATAAGATGTATTCAAATCCCACATTGTCCCACATTGTTTACCCTTCTTTGGTGGAAATTGAATGGCAACAAATTCTGTCAGCGAAAAACGAAACGGCAGAATTTGCTCCATCCAAGATATTATATGTTTGTAGGAACATGTCCTTTGTGTCTATTTTATTCCTCCAAAGAAGACAAAGGGTGAATAAGGATAGAAAGTATTTGTAAGATATACTCTGATTTAACCCTTTCCCTCATATAGACGCTTTCTGACGCCTCTACAGCAGACAGCATTTTGAAAACTTAGTGACAAAAGGAGAAATTGCACAAAACGTGCAATTTCTCCTTTTGCCACAAAGTTTTCCACTTTTAGTCTATGTCATCCATTCAATTATAGATATTTTCCTTATTTTGACTAAATATGTTCAAAGTCGTCTGCTGCAGTATTGTTGTTTAAGGGAAAGGGTTAAGATGGCAAAATCTATTATTGTTTTTCAAAATACATGCTGTTGAATTTATTAAACTTGTAACATAAACTTATTATGATTTGTTACAATTTTAATTGATATATTGTTTTTTACAATGTACATTCTATATCGAAATAACAACACAATGAAAAGGTTTAATTGTTCCACTTAGGTATCTGTTAAGTTCTAGAAGCTCCCTTTCTAAATATCAAACATTCCTTTGCGTCCAATGATTTTACCAAGTTGCTTCCCCATACAAGAACCTGAAAATATAAAGAACAACATATTTGTCATCATGTAATGGATCTTTATTCAAATAACATTATACTTTAACCCTTTCCCTCTTACGACAAGTCTGCAGCAGATGATTTGAGCATATTTTGTCAAAAAATAGAAAATCTCCATCATTGAATGGATAACCTATGACTAAAAGTGGAAAACATTGCGTCAAAAGGAGAAATTGCTCGTTTTGAGCAATTTCTTCTTTTGTCACTATGTTTTTAAAAAAAGCCGTCTGCTGGAGAAAAGGGTTTAAACAACAAAAACTAACCTTTTCCACATGCAGCAAATCTGCAGCAGAAGACTTTGAAAACATATCCTAATTTTTTTGAAAACTCTCTTCATATGAAAGTATAAATTAATTGAATACAGTTGCAAACATGGTGACAAATGGAGAAATTGCTAGTTTTAACAATATCTTCTTTAGTCGCCTTGTTATCAAAAAGTTGTCATGCGGCAATGAGAAAGCTTCTATATGTGGGAAAGGGTTAACCTTTCTGTCAAACAGGCGCTTTCTGAAGCCTCTGCAGCATAATTTTTTTGAAAACAATGGTGCCAAATAAAGAAATAAGCAAAGCACTCGTAATTAGCAATTTCTCCAATGCCACTATGTTATCAACTCAATTCATTGACTTTACAGTGAACTTTCATTTTTAGTCATTTTCTATATATCTTTAGAAACATAATGAAGACAAGTGTTTAATTGGGCTTATTGAGATGATTGACAGTTATAAACTCTTCATTTGGAGGACTCCGGCTAAAGGAAGTCAAAAGCTAATTAATTCACTTGATCAGTTCATTTTCAAAGCAATCCTATTTGCACAGGTGACTGAGTATTTGGGTTTTTTCATAAGTGATTTTAACTTTAAAATAATTTCCTCAAATTGCATTTTAGTCTGTCAAAGCAGCTTACTTCAAACATTTCCTGCATATAGACATCTCTGACCTCTCTGCAGCAGACGACTTTTCAAAACATTGTGGAAAAAGGAGTAATTGCTCATTATGATCATTTTTACCTTTGGCCACAATATTTTCAAATATATTCAAATAAAAGAAATAATACAATTAACAAATAGTTGTAAATGACGCGAGTAGAAACAAATTCTTAGACACACGCTTAATATAAAGTAACTTTTATTCATAGAGATATTAAATGTTTGCAGATTTTTAGTATGTGGGAAAGGGTTAAAATAACCCTGAATCTAAGTTTTAAAAGGGGGTATCTAGGAATAATCCATTTGAAATAAAATAAAAAGAATCAAAAATCAGTTTGATATAATCTGTGATGGCGGCACAAGTCCCTATCACGATTATAATTAATCATATTCCACTCATATGGGGAGCGTGAGATGTGTTTTCATATCCTTTAATTTTCCGCTACAGTGACCAACTTTAATACGGATACCTTGGATTATGAGCTAACTGCAAACATCAATATTTCCTATTCATAGTATCTTAGCAGTGGCATATCAATTCAAAAGTAGTGACGCAAAATCCTTTAACGGTTAAAACCGATACCACCTAGTGTATTATTAGACCTACTTTAACCTCTTAATTTGACCTATAAAAAAAATCAAATGAAGGAAAACATTTTGCTGTTATTATGTTTGCAAAACTTTCAGGAAAAATAACACAAAACTTAGTTGTTTGAGCAGTTGCCTGCTTTCCATTTATCCCTTTCCAACGTACAATAAATCTGCAGCAGACGATTTTAAAAACATCTTGGCAAAAATATAAAAGATCTCTGTTAATGCAAGCATTATAATTGAATGGAGATAAAAACATTAGTGGCAAAAGGAGAAACTGCTCATCTTTAGCAATTTCACCTTTTGTCATAATGTTTTTGAAACCTGTCTGCTGCAGAGGCTACCGAATGAGCCTGTATGAGGGAAAGGGTTTAATAAAACACTTTGATATAAAGTATTAATTTCTGCTTAAGACACAAACATGAGTTTAAATTATACTTTATTTCTTTTTATTTGTATAAAATTTAAGAATAGTGCTGGGAACTTAAAAGCAATCTAAATTCACTAATAGCAGATGGAAATAATTATAGGTTAGGAATATAGATTTTTATAATAATGTCACAACCCTTTCCCTAATGAAGACAAAGTTTGACACCTTTTCAGCAGACAAATTTTAAAAATGTTTTAAGAAAAAGAATATTGCTCTAAACAAGCAACTTCTCCTTTTCCCAACATATTTTGAACGACTGTATACCATCAATTATAGAAAAATATAAGCATTTTTATCAACTAATTTGGTCAAAGTAGACAATTGAAATATTCTTTAATCTATATCATGTAAATTGCCAACCCTCTCCCACTTGCAGACACATTAATTTTGAAGCAGACGACTTTTGGAAACATTTTGGCCTAAAGAGAAATTGGTCACATTGAGGAATTTCAACTTTTTGCACAATGATTTCAACTATTCAATAAAAATTACTCTCATTTATGGAGATATTCTAAAACTTGGTGTTCGTCTGCTGCAGCAATGTTGTATGTGGGAAATGGTTAATGACCAGCAGATAAGGGGCACAAGGTTGATGTGATGGCTATCGATAGGTTTGACAACTTCGGACCTCATTAATACATCAAGTGGACTTCTCTGATAAAGCAGTGGATTATCTTTGTCCTTTTAATATTAATGCAATGAAACCCTTACCCAGATACTGAGAATGCAGTGGATTATCTTTGTCCTTTTAATATTAATGCAATGAAACCCTTACCCAGATACTGAGAATATAATTTTGTAAATCAAACACTTTTTTTGTGGACATCCATAGTTGTAAAAAGAAGCAATTTCTCATTTTCTAACAGTTCTTTAACTACATGTTTGTATCAATCAAAATTGTGCTTTCAGTATGTTCCTTATTATTTTCAAATTAGATAACTGAAAATATATATTGCATTGGGTAAACAGTTGATATTAATTAACCCTTTCCCTCATATAGACGCTTTCTGATGCCTCTGCAGCAGACAGCTTTTTGAAAACATGGTGACAAAAAAAGAAATTGCTCAAAACAATCAATTTCTCCTTTTGCCACAATGTTTTCCACTTTGAGTCATATAGGTGGTTATCTATTCAATTATAGAGATTTTCTATTTTTTGACAAAATGTGTTCAAAGTCGTCTGTGGGAAAGGGTTAGAGCAAGAAAATATCACAAATTTGATGACATTTTTTTATACAACATTATACTTTTTTTATAAGATCTTGCAATGTTTACCTTATAATAGGAAAGTAAACCTTGGTTAGATTGGCCAGTACTTGTAGAGACTCCAGTCTAACTGGAAGTGGTTCCACATAAGGCCCATCATTCCTGTATGAGGAGTCTGCCGGTTGTGGAAGAATGTTCCTCACACACAGCTTTACAACCCAAGATATATCTCGGGCATGTGCTTGTAACATCTGATCAGTGAAAACAGGGGTCTGTACTCCTGGTGAGCTTGTTTCTTTCCTAGGAGTTGTTCCCCCTGAATGCTCATTCATTTTACCTCCAGACTGAAGAGGACCACCAGGGGAGTGAATACTGGGACTGCTGCTGAAACTTGAATCCACCTCTCTACCCAGTGGGTTATGTTCAGGTTCTCTCAAAATGTTCTGATCGCCTGTTTCAACCTCCATTGTGGTTGGTTGTCTTGCCGATACCGGTGGTCGAGGAGGCTGGATTATGTGACATACTTCCATCAATGGCGGATGAATACTCGCCAGGGCTCCCAGACAGGTCAGACAGGCAACTCTTACATTGGGATCTGTCGAAAAAATCATACACTACTTACCAAATTGGCTTTTACAGTAAATTGTCAGAAAGCAGGTAAACTAGTTCACCTTGGTTTCTTTCGTCATTACATTACCAACTCTATAACACAACTGATCTAAGGAAAACATGTGCTGCCTGCCAATATGTCAGTAAATAAAGCTTCATGGACAAACCAAATGACGATGCCAAACTAAAACCTGCAGCAGGGTATTATTGTTTTTTTACCCCGCTTTCAACATTAGTTCAGTTATATCAAGGCGACAATTCACTTATTCATGATCCCTAGGTAAACAAACCAGTACTAGGCTAGAAAATGTGCTTTGCCCAAGGACCCTCCACCATGACTGTCATGCCGCGACTTGAGATCGAACCCGGGAAACCCAGTTTCAAATCCCCCAACGCTAACCACTTGACCACGGCAGATTCCTATAAGGCTAGGTAATAGTATGACAACAGTAAATGAGCCGTCCCGCGAGAAAACCAATAATGTGGACTCTGCATTAAGTATCAACTGGACCAGGCTAAGCATGCCACGCAGGCTTACCTGGATAGACACGTTTAAACTCAAGTGGATTTTCTGTTTCAGGAGTCATTACCTTTTACCTCTATCCTCCTGAGGCAGAATTTGTCTGCCTGGATCAGTCTGCATGGACAGTGCAGACTGATCTCGTCTATACATTTCACAGATGACATAATGTTGGTTTTCTCGCAGGACAGCTCAAATGAAGACATACAAGTTCCAGTCTTAATTGGGTCAAGATCGAGAGCTATAAACATACCCCGATGATTTATGAAATGACGTATCTGTTTCACAATTCTGCTCAACAGGCCTGGACGCATTCTATGATATGGAACGTTGGCTATAACAGTACCAAAACACTGAAATAAAATAAAAGATATGATCTTCCTAAAAATTGCACAATGTACATTAATTTGTCTTCAATAGTAAGTTTGTAGAATTAACTATTTTAATAGTCTAATAATTTAGGTTTCCCTGCTTTTAAAACTTCTAGGGAGTACCAAGTAGAAAAACTGAGTCGAAAACGCTGTAGGAAAAGTAGAAATCCATTGGTTTGAGCATGATTTTTCTTTTCCTATACCTTTATAAAAAGGCACCTGCTGAATTTCTTTACATGAAGTAAAGGGTTTATCATCTAAACACTAACCAGGGCCTGAGCTGTCATTCACCACTTTCGCCAAATTCAAAGATTATTTTTAAAGAGTCGAAGTTTTTTCATGAGTGTCGAATGTAAGTGGCGAAAGGTTTTTACTTGTTTTGTAGATCAATTTAAGATATACAGTTACTGTTTCCGTTAATCTAAGATAATTTCATTGTCTTAGTTGTTGTTGGGAATCAGTGACCACTTTACGACACCCGTTTAAATCATTTTGACAGTTTGTGTTTTTGCACTGAAATTTAAAAACAAGAGGGCAATGATGGCCCTGGATGGCCCTTGTCGCTCACCTGATTCTTTTCCCCATTTTAGCCATATAAGCGCAGCCCCCTGACGGCCATAGTTTTGGACCAATCAACTTATCTTGAAGGAATCTGAAAGAGGGTCACCCTAGGAACATTTCTACAATTTTTTTTGAAAATCAGCCAGACACTTTTAGGAGAAGATTTTTTAAGTTTTCACTATAGCCATAAAAATAGCCCCACCCCCTCGCTGCCATGTTTTTCGACCAATCAACATGGCTTCAGGGAATCTGATAGAGGGTCACCAAAGGACGTTCCTACAAATAATTTGAAAATCTGCCAACCAGTTTCGGAGAAGAAGAATTCTGAAGTTTTTTTCACTTCGTTGCCATGGAAACCAGAATTCTGCATGGATCCCAAACATTTGAAGGAGTTCTGGTGACCACTGGTTACTGAGGAGAAGATGTTGACGCACGACACACGTTGGACAAAAGGCGATCACAATAACTCACCTTGAGCAAAGCTCAGGAGAGCTAAAAAGTGGCGAACAAATGGCTAAAATATTTATCAAAAGTGGTGAAAATAAATGGTTCTTAAAAGTTAAAAGTGGCAGTTTTATTTCAATGTGGCGAAAGTTGTGGCTAAATCTTTAAACTCAACCCAGAGCAGGCCCTGACCAACAAAATTTAACAAGTTTTCCAAAATTAAGTGATTGACTGATGGATAGGTGACAGACAAGTGATCTGTATGTGTCAGCCTGCCAAAAAGTATGGCTACCTTCAGTGAGAAAGCTCAACTTCAATAAATTCCAATATTTTGACAATATGTTACTTCCACTTTTGTAATTACTTTTAACCCTTTTCCTCATACGACAATTCTGCAGTAGACTTTAAACATATTTTGTCAAAAGAAAGAAAATCTCTATAATTAAATGGATAACTTATGACTAAAAGTGGAAAACGTGGCAAAAGGAGAAATTGCTCGTTTTGAGCAATTTCTTCTTTTGTCACTGTGTTTTCAAAAATCTGTCTGCTGCAGAAACGTCAGAAAGCGTCTATATGAGCGAAAGGGTTAAAGGAATAAAATATTATCAGGGATAAATATATATCCCTTTCCCATATTTGAGAAATGCATCAAACACTTTTAAATATATCTATGCAAAATTATGGAAATTCTTCAAGATGTAGATATTGTGCAGATGAAATGTGGATTATGGAGAAAATGCTCATTTTGCCAAAATGTTTTCAAAAATCATGCAGCATATACCATATAAGTTAATGGTTTGAAGTAAAAAGATGGAAGCAGAGTAGTCTGAATTGAGTTATAGCAGTAACGTCCTGCTACCTTGCAAATCATGCTTCTACTAGCAAGCCACAGACATTCTCAAGCTAAATACTGTATTAGCAGTATAATGGCCTATTTCTTGTTTGTCTGCATCACAGGTTATGTGACCTCCCTGCTGGAGAGTAATAACTGACCCTAGTCTCAGACCTTCCCAAGGGCATTATATAGTAACTAGGTACCAAGTTTGTAACCCCTTAAAGCAAGCATTACCACCATCCTATACATAACCTATGCACCAAGACATTATATAATAGTAGTTTATATAAGAAACTACATGCAGGGTTCCATTTTCCTTTTCATAAATTTAGTTTGCAATATATTTTTCCAAATGTGTGTATAATGCATTAACAGTTACATAAAACAAACAAAATCATGCATATTTATTTATAACAGTCCTATACAAGTTTAAATGCATTATATTTATTTACATTTTTATATAAAGGGAGGTAATTAATACTGTCTCTATATGTCTGGTTCAAACTATTCATTTAACATCAATTGCGAAACAATCTTTCAGCTTATATTTATCTCTCTCAATGTCTGCTTCCTGGAGACTTAATCAGTACTCCCAAGCGCCATATGTTTTAAATGCCTTGCCTTTGGTGGTTAAGTTTCAAAAATCCAGAGATATGGAGTGATATATAGTAGTTGTAAGAACTCATTGCACAATCAATTGTCAAGTATATCAGTCTAAATTATTAACCTTTTAATTTACATCCCAAAAAAACAAAGGTTATTATTAACCCTTTCCCTCATGCAACAATTCTGCAGCAGACGACTTTGAACATAACATGGACAATCTCTATAATTGAATGGATAACCTATGACTGAAAGTTGAAAACATTGTGGCAAAAGGAGAAACGTGCAATTTCTTTTTTTGTCACTATGTTTTCAAAAAACCGTCTGCTGCAGAGGCGTCAGAAAGCGCCTATATGAGGGAAAGGGTTAAGGTCAAGACTAGGCAATTTTAAATATACATACAGATTTTTAACCAACCACGGAGGACTTGCAACAAAAGTGTAACCCAGCTGAATGAAACCAACTCGACCAGGGTTCGAACTCAGGACCTCTAGTCCCCGAGTAAAACACTCCACAAAGTCACTACAAAAGCTAGCACTTTTACAACAAGGGGGCCATGATGGCCCTGGATCGCTCACCTGATTTTTTTTCTTCATTTTAGCCATGTAAGCCCCGCTCTCTGGCGGCCATGTTT
>JAUELF010228246.1:0-13886 GCA_031471495.1 Clinocardium nuttallii
TAGAAAATGTGCCTTGCCCAAGGGCACTCCACCATGACCGAATTACCGCGACTGGGGATCGAACCAGGGACACCCTGATCGCAGGTTGTTCTGGATTACACTATTCGTGTGTTGAATTTCTTGGAGAGCCAAATCATTGCTTTATCTGGAAAACAGTTCAAATTGGTAGTATTGCTATTCTGGATTACGACTGGATCGCTAGGGTGAATGTATCAGTAATACCTAAGTGGTAACTTACTCAGGAAACGCCATGATATAAATGAAACAGTGTTGAAAGCAGCGTAAAAACCCCATACGGATATATTCATGTGATATGATTTATCAACGGTTATGCCTAAATTAGAACTCCTTTTGTCAAGTTGTTTTCAAAAGTCATCTGCTTCAGATGTGTCAGAATGCGTCTACATGTTGGAAAGGGTTAACCGGATTTTAGATAAGATAACATTTGGATAGGACAGGACAATATTTCTGTCGGTAGCATCTTGATGGAATATCACCAGCGTCCGTACCTAAAGAGCCGTTCAAATTTAACCCCACTGCAGGCGACTTTAACCATTTTCCACATAAACATATCTACAGCAGATAACTTTAATTTGTGTATGCAAAAGTGTAGGACACGTCTACAAATAAATGTATAATTATTGAATAGAGTTGAAAAACATTGTGACAAAAGAAGATTTTAATCTTATGCAATTTCTCTGGTTGTCGCAATGATTTCTCTTTTTTTCAGATCCTTCAGAAGTTTTCTACATGTAGTAAATGGTTAAACATCATTCGTATGCAGAACTTATGCTTAGTGAGTCACATTTGCTGCGGTGGCCGTGTGGTCTAAACTGTAATCGGTCACACGGTCACATACTGTAGCAGTCACATATGGACGCACGGCGTATATTGAATTTGTGGAGACAGAAAAACGGCGGCTACCGAACGGCCTTTGAAGTGATGACGCACGGTCGCCTGAGCTATATATAACAATATATATACTGCCTCGGGAGGTCTATGTATGGCGTGTGGCGAAAGTACGGGGCCGTGCGTGTGCCTTGTGTTGCGCGTAGGGTGTTCCACATACCTCAATACCACCGTACGGGCACCTTTAAGGCTGCCGTAAGGCTGTCCTATGGCCATATGAAGCCCGTGGAATGTCCACTGCCGTCGGAATTGTTTTTGGGGTGGTCCTCAAAAGTCAACTGTAATGTCTCAGTCACATTTAATCTACGACTAGGAACCGAAAATCGAGAGACACTTGCGGCGGCCGTATAAAATCTGCGGTGGCCTCAGGGTCACCCTAGGGCTATACCAATAGTTTATAGGCCGTAGGGTCGCCGTAGAATTATAGCGCGGAGTTATAACATTTTTATTTCTAGGTTCGCCGTAGAAATAAAACACGTCGTAGCCATCCCGTAGAGTTGTTTCACGACGATCATACGTCGTAGCCATCCCGTAGAGTTGTTTCACGACGATCATACGTCGAGAGTACGATGGGCTTGCGTTTGCCGTGCGGCTGTCCTAGGGACTTATGAGTGATATTTGACTTTGTAGGATCCCTTAGAAATTGCGGCGGCAGCAGGAATTCCACGGGGGACCTAGGCCAGCCTTTATTCGGCTCTACATCATCATTAAGGCGACCCTACGGTGCCAGTACGGTGACCTTGCGATATGTGACACACCCTGTGGGCACGGCTCCCGCATAATTGATATTTGCAAATATGACCGAGGAAAATACCCTAGGGAAGCCGCACGGTAAACACAATGCCACTCTACGGTATGGCCTACGGCTAGTCTAATTTCTATGGCGAACCTATAAACGAAAACAGTTATAACTCCGCATTATAATCCTACGGCGATCCCTACGGCATGTAAGATAGGGATACCGCCTAGGGTAACACTAAGGCCGCCGCAAGTATCTCTCGATTTCAAGGGCGTATGTGCGTAGAGCAAATATGACTTAGACATTAGGAGCGTCCGCCTGGGGGATGTCGCAGGTTCGACCCCGGTCGGGTATTACTAAATACTTTAAATATGGTAGTAATGGCTGCCTTTCTTGACGCTCAAGAGTGCGGGACTAGCATTACGACTGACTGGCTGATGTAACCTACCTAGAAAGCGCCTTGATATAACTGAAATAAATGTTGAAAGAGGCATGAAAAAAACAATCATTCAATCAATTCGGACAGTTCAGAAAGAATGCGATGCCGAGATATGTTACAATAGCAGCAGCCTCGGTACGTTAGGTCGCGGTCAGATCATATCAGACTTTGAACACGGAAGTACTGTTCTCCATGGCGCTCAGGGTAGCGGGGTTAGCATTGCGATTGAGTATCTTGGTCAGGATAAATGGACCAATAGTACTGGTAACTTACACTGTACACGCAGAAATATAACTGAAACATCGTTGGAAGTGGCCTAAAATACTAATCAATCCGTCATCAACATGAGCCCGTCTGTAAAAGTTAAATTTGGCTTGTCGGAAAATCTCCACTATTCACTTATGTGTTTACATAAGCTTGTTATAAACGTATGTCGACTAGTGTATATTCAAATAAGGCGTTAGCAGGTGTACATGCAGATCCGAACATACTTTGTTCAGAAATGCGAACGCGTACTTTGTTCCCGTGCACTGACTCAAATGAGCTGTTCCGCGAGAAAACCAACAGTATGGCATCTGCGTAATATATCGACCACAGACTGATCCAGGCCGACACATTCCGTCTCCAAGGGATAGAGCTATAGAGAAATGATTCCTGAAATAGAAAATCCACATAGGCGAAATGTGTCTGTCCGGGTTAGCCTGAACGGCATGTTTAGACGGCTCATATGGTGAAATAACTTCTCTATACTTACTTGTCAGAGGGGCAAGGTAAACCAGTACCAACTTATAGTCACATATTGCCGTATCTGCAGATTTAAAACATTGTGACAAAGGGATATGAGCAAGTTCTCCTTATGTCACCATATTTTCAGTTTTATTGAATAATTATACTTTCACTTTCAATATATTTTCCGAAGATGTTACATGTATCAATGTCATCTCTACCGATAAGTAATGTTTGGGATGGGGTTAAGCGTATAATTAACCGTCGAATAACAATTTCAACGCCCCTTTATGTAAGAACTTAGCCTCCGGCACGTGGTAATAAGTGACCAGCCCTAGTCCGAGTATCACAAACACTACATTCAGTAGCATCTCTGAACAGTCGATTGTGATTTTTTATATAACCAATGTTCCTCATTTATATATCATATGCTATACATTTTTATCTCCTCTGAAATAAGGTCGACGATGATAATATATGTTGTTCCAAAGATTACAGACCATCTAGATTTTAGCACTGTATAGTTCGTTCGTTCTCTCTCTCCTCTCTGTCTATGTATCCGTCCGTCCGTCCGTCCCCCACTCCCTCCCTCCGTCCGTCCGTCCGTCCGTCCCTCCGTCCGTGATTCCTGAGTGGAATTAGCTGCTGGGTCAGTGAGAAGATAACATAAGACATCACAAACAACCATGGTTGACAGTAAATGAGAAGATAACACAACCATGGTTGACAGTCACTGAGAAGATAATACAACCATGGTTGACAGTAAATGAGAAGATAACATAACACATCACAAACAACCATGGTTGACAGTCTCTATCTGCTGGGAAGGTGAACTGACCGCCATGATATGACTGACATATTGTTGAAAACGACATTAAGGCTTTTCCCAAATGAAGGTGCTTCATGGCACCTCTGCAACAGATAATATCGAAAACATTAAAGCTTAAGGAGAAAGTGTTCATATAGAGCAATGTGTTCATAATACCACATTATTTTCAACTTTAATCAGTAAATATTCTTTTTTTTATAGAGATTTAATACATTTTTCAAAAGCGTTGCTGTTTGTGAGAAAATGGGGCTTAAAGCTCGCTATATCAACAGTCTTTTTTGTTTTTTAAATGATCCATCCGGTGAAAACATTGTTGCAGAGTAACCTTCCCATCGATATATAGTTGGTATTGCTACATAGCGGCCGATTTGCATTGATTTGTTGATCCTTTGTCTTTTTCCGGAGCGTAACAAGGTAGTACATAGCCACGTGACCTTTTCACGTAAACAGCAAAAAGCACCCAACCAAGAACAATAAAGCAAAACGATATCATAATGAGATATCCGAATACTTCCGGAACCGGAAGTAGAATCACAAATGCAAATTTAATCATGTCCATTAACTGGTTCAAGGCATTTTGAACCCCGCTGACGATTCCTCGTTGGGAGACATGCACAGTTTCTAAAAAAAGTTGGGTAATTGTGAGATCCGACATCCAAAGCCCTTAAAAGAGAAAATATTTTGCGTTTGTTAGAAAAGAGTTTTATGAAAAATGTTCAATTATACCACGGCACATGCTGGGTAGGTTACCGGTACGACTGGTCCATTTATCCTGAAAGACAGTCGTTATGCTGACCACACTATCCTGAGCGCCATGGAGGATAGCACTTACTACCTTTTCTAAAGTATTTAGTAAGACCCGGTCAGGGATTTAACACACGACCTCTCGCACCAGAGATAGACAATCTACCATTACACCAATGTAATGGTTAAATAAAAAGAATATCGAGCGGTATCATTTCAGTGATTTTTTTTGGATATATTAAATTTCTAAAAATGACAGCATTTTTGATCGACTCAACTAAGATGGTTCAAAGAATCAAAGAATCAGTATTTTTGTTGTTTTTTGTGAATTTTAGATATAGTATGGTATTCGGAATGACGGGCTCTGCTTTAGACGAGACGGCTTTTTAGAACTGCAAAAAGTAAATGATTGGAACGTCAATGTTCGTGCAAAAAGGAAATATTGAGACAAAATGTCATGAGAGATGACGATCAATGTATATCCAGATCAGCCTAAGTATACGCTTATATAGTTTGTTTACAAGAACATATAATGAACGACTTTCACTCACCTACACGGGCACCAATGATTCCTGTCATCAGCATCGAAATTGAGATATATGATACTACTTCCGGTGAAGACGTCACTGACTCCATCGTCGTGTTTGTCATGAAATCTTCAGATATATTTGAATGTACATTCCCTGAGAGAGCTGTTGTTGAAGAAAGTTCATCCACTTTGGATAAAGCCCCATGTGACCGGAAGAAGTATTGTGGATCGAATGGACTTCCGGGACACCATATTGAAATGACGCATAAAGTTAGGCTACATATCTCGGCTGCTAGAGCATAAAGTCCAGTTCGCTGTAGACCCACCTTTCTTCTGAGATAAGGATACAAGATGGTCCCGATAATACCTGATCCAGCCGCGGCCGCCAATAACCCACCAATGAGTCCTTCGCTTAAACCCTGAGATATCGCAAAACCTGAAATAATATTTCATATGTAGTAGTTTTCAGTTGACACACTTATAACAGTTCACTGGTTCAACCTCTCCATTATAGTGTCAGGGTACACTGATGGGTACCATGCACTTCTGGTTTTATGACTTAAACATTGACATACTAAAGAGATTGTACTTTATAACGTTTAAAAGGTCAGTGTGCTGTGTATAAATCTGTTGTTGTTGTGGTCATGGTATAATAGCTGGTAGCTACACTGATGTAGTTATATGTTATATCAGTGCGTTTACTGGATCGATTACCAGTAGTAATGGTCCATTTATCCTGACTAAAGCCATTCCGTACCCAAATGCTCTACCACTAAACTGCGGTCGTAGATGATAGAACTTAAGTTACCTGTCGTTATGCCATCAAATCCAAGAACCGTTAGATACAGGGACGACAAGGCAAGCCCTGCAAACGCCACATCGTAATTCTTATATACATTCCAGCCTTTATATAGAGTTGTGAAACTCGAAAACAAACTAGACACGTAACTTCTCGGGCGTTGAGTGTTCAAGTTCTCATTTACATCATCTTTTACATCGGGTTTCTCCGCTGTAATGAATATTTACAATCTCATTAAAACAGACTGGACTGGACAAACAACTTCTCGGTCGTTGGGTGTTAAACAGCCCACAACCATTATCGTATATCAATAAAACAGAACGTTTAAATCTGGTGACTATTACGGATCGTCTCAAATACGCATTTGCGTCACCCAATCCATTTTTGAAAATCAATATAAATAAACGTGATAGAGAAGCGGTGATGGCCGAGTGTTTTGATTGTGCATTTAATCTTGTGATAGCAGAACCGAGCAACGTGCGTTTTCATAGGACAAAACAAGATCATACGCTCATAAATATTTAAATGGTTAGTTCAATTCGAGACGACCTTTTATGCAGTGTCGTCCGATCCAGTATACGCACAACGAAGTACCTTTATCCGATTTCAATAGGATTGGAATCTCCCAGGAAAAACACATTTTGCTTCTTCGTTGTGCTATAATGCTGCCGTTATCAGTATTTCAGTTACATTTCGACGTTTATATTGTGTAAATAACGATTACTGCTGATCATTTTATGCTGACACCAGCGGATCCACAAGCCATCCATTATACTATTCCAGCATCTACGGACGTCAAGGAGGTCTTCCGAAGTTTAAAAATGACAGATGATTAACACAATTAGATTATCCACGTAAGTCTGGATTTGAAGACTGCTCATAGATACGTTAATTTGTTATTTTATGATTTGCAATATAATTGTATTGAGCTTGACTGGTAAAAACGAGCATAGAACAGCAGTAATTCACAACACTCATAATGATTCGAATTTAATGATATCCGGTATCCAAAAGAGAATTTGTTAACTGAACCTGGAAATTTCTATGTCTGAATACCAACATTATCTTCCTATGTATAATAAATATGTGGGAAACTATGACGAATTACATGAACAGCAGCCATCTTGGATGCCATCTTTAATTTCTATTCAAGGGTGACCAATGTCCACCCAGCGGATTCTGAAGGAGGACACCGTGGGCTATATATAAGTCAGTTGAAAAAAGAAATATCCAGGTTCAACCCTCCTTCTGCTGCTACGCTATGTTCTTGATATATCCCTGGCTTGGTTTCTTTCATGGTTTCTTTCATGAACATAAATCGGCTTAATGCGTTAAGTGCCGACCCGGACAAGCATAAGCATGCCGCGCAGGCAAACCCGGGCAGACACTGATTGCCTACTGTGAATTTTCTGTTTCAGGAAACTTAACTCCATACAACTATCCCCCTGATACGAAATGTTTCGGCCCGTATTAGCCTGCGCAGGCTGATCTAGGTCGATAAATTACGCAGATTCCAAAATGTTTGTTTTCTTGCGAAATGGCTCATTTCGATAACTTGAAGTTCCTTTTGTTACTGCAGCAGCAGTTGTGTCGTAAAGACTTCTTGAACACGTGTTCAGCTTAAAACTATTTATTTTTTCTTCTCGGTTACTTTCCTTATCCTCCTTTTTTCGCCATGCGTCATGTTGTAACATAAACATAACCAGAACAGCTCGGACAAGTTAACGTGATGTGCAGACGCACGCACGCAAGGACACAAACAGGTAGTGCAGGGACGATATTCTCACTCGTAGAAGTTTTCCTGTAGTATAAAATAACTAACCTGCAAGGTCCGTAAATTCCATTGCTGCATCTACCCCTTGCATGTTTGCGATTCCGGCAGAATATGGTGCCGCTAATAAAAAGAATAGATTGATTGATTAATTAATTGGATTTGAACGCTGTATTCCAGTTAAATTACGGCGGCTAGTTAACGTAACATGTGTTGGTTTGATTTCTAGCACATGTTTCGACACAATATTAGACAAATGACAAAAAGACAGAGTCGAGGTTCGAGAACGACCATTACATACAAGGGAGTAGCTTGGCAATAACCAATGTGTAAGCATGTCACACAGGCGTACCCTGTCGGCCGGATCAGTCTGTGCGGACAGCGCAATCTGATCTCATCGATACATTACGCATATGCATTTTGGGGCATTTTGAGAAAAAATGTGTAGGCATGTGCCTACAGTGCTTAAAGGGAGCTACGCCCCAGACAAATGTGGAAAGCCGGTAACGTGGGAAGAATGTTTTGCGTAGTACATGTAACCTTTTAATTATAATTGTACTCTAAATAATTCAGTTTTAAATTTTCTCTCATCATTAAAAGTAAACGTTACTTAGTCTTTCACAAGATATCCAAGTATCAAATTTGTCTTGACGTACCATTTTCGATGGCATGGTACAATAGAAACGTCACTAAGTTTGTATATAAAAAATGTTTTACTTGATTATCAGGTTCATCCGAATAGTATCATTTTAGGACAAAATAAACTTGAAGATGAGTCTGGAGCAGATGAATTTTGAAAATCATTGCAGCAAAAGGAATGACATTTTGTTCCTTAATTTATTCCATACGTTCTAAAATCGAGATTATGTCATATAATGTAACCATGATACTTCCGGTGTCTGTGATGTAATAATTTAGCAAATGATTTTCTACTATAAAATATAATGGCTGATTCTGAGGACAATCAATAAGGTTTGTTGGAGATACTCTCCAAGAAAGTTGACGTTTTCAATTTGATTAGTAGCATTAGAAAGGCATGGAAGGACAGGATTTCATATTTGCCAACATCAGGAAGTGCATGTGATACAAAGAAACCAACGGTGTGATAATGAAGTACCCGCGGAAATCAAGTACGTTTGGTAATCATGTAATCATGTACCAGCAATATTTTCAAGTACCCTTGATAATCAAGTTCTTGTGATTATCAAGTACTTGTGATAACCAAGTACTTGTGATAACAAAGTACTTGTGATAATCAAGTACTTGTGATAATCAAGTACTTGTGATAATCAAGTACTTGTGATCATCAAGTATTTAAGATACTTAAGTACCCGCAATAATCAAGCACTTGTAATACTAAAGTAACCGCGATGATCAGGTACTTGTGATAATCAAGTACCCGAAATGATCAAGTACCTGTGACAATCACGCACCAAAGATTGCTCAAGATGATACTTGTTATATTTGGACCGGTGGCCCATATTTACAAATAAGTGATTATTGCATAGTATTATTTTGTAATGTACCAATAGTTTTCTTCCCTTGTAGCTGTGGCACCTCATTGTATATCTTCCACAAAAGGAAATACTCAACAAAAATCGTCATAAAGTTCCAGCCAGCTACGGCTATAGCACCGATAGAGTGGGACGCCAAACCAAGAAGCTGTCCAGTCGCCAATGGCGCAAGAACCAATGTGAACAGGCTGATTCTCCGCATGGTGGCACTTAGAGCTGGAAATAGATGAACATTAGTTATCAAATAATTAGGTATGAAACTAACAATCTGATCCAGTCATTTCACCCTAAGCTAAGATGTAAGCGAATATATACAACATTTACGGATGTCGTTTTGTACGACTTTTAACTGCGTTTAAAATTGACTGAATTGTAAATACATCTCGGTATATCCGTTATATCAAGGCGCCCACTTCACCTTATGTGTTTTCCCTTGCTTTACGAACAGGTTTAAAAGAAACATTCTTGCATCGAAACCGGGTACCATCCCAGATAGAATACAAGACGAATGTTGATGCTAAGCATCAAAGACGCCGCGCATGATTTGAAAGCATGACTTAAGAGAAGCAGATGCAGTTCAGTACATTTAAATAACTGTGCAAACGGATAGGATGTACATATTATGAACAATAAGGCCAAATGTCTCTTTATTTTACACAAGAAGGCCGAGATGTACCTTTATTGCTCACCTGGTTACCAAAGACTATAATAAAATGTTATCAAGAGCAAAGAGGGTCCATTTTGACATAGGGATTATACATTTTATATGATCTATGTGATATAAAGCATGTAGCTTAGTCAAGAAGGGACAAGTTTTGTCTTCAAACTATTTAGTTTACCTTTGGCCTAACATTGACTGCAACTATAAGGTGTCATACAAGCTGAAGTTTCTTACCTTTTAGTAAAGAAACCTCTAACTAGATCAGTTAGATAAATGGAAAAATAAATGCTGAAATATTAACAGATATTGACTGAAGTGTTAATGCTTCTTGTTAAGTGTGAGACGAGCTTTGGACGGAGACAGTATATCCTCCTTCCAGTTCAGCAGCAGTATGATAACAAAACGGAGCCCCAACTCTGCATGTAATTGCACACACTATGTACATATAGTAGCCTGCACTTTCAGCAAGACAAGGTTTTTTTTATTTTTGAAAAAGGACTAGTTTATTCCTCGTCCGAAAACAGACTGTTTTTCTTGGAGAGTTGCTAAGGATGTTTTATAAACGTTAATTAAGGAAAAACCTTTAACCGACCCGCAGTTTTGTTACATCCATGAACTACCTCTAGGGGTCCGTCTTCAACAACGGATTGAGAAATGTATCTTTATTCAAATTTAACGACGAATTTATGGAAGTCTTCTTGACACATTTCGAACACTCCTAGTACATGTATAAAGTATGTAAGTTTTAATAGCACATGACTACATAGTAGCACTAACGTAGACAATATATTCTGTCTAATATGTAAACAATATGATAAGAGACGTCTATCATTTCCTATTAAAATGTCCAGCTTATTCTGATCTTATAAGTCAATACATACAAGCAAAATATCACCAGAATTAAACAATTCAGAAATTTAATGTGTTAAGAGTTAACAAAATATTTCAATTTTCAAATGTTATGCTACAGAGAAACGAAAGATGTTGATTAGCAAGCTATAATATTTTCACTCTAACCCATTGTATTTCTTAATGTCTTCTCTGGTTGTACTGAATGTATTTTCCGTGTATGTGGCTATATATCAATAAATCATTTAAATATAATTGAATTTAATATATAGTAAAGTGTGTATGCAACATACGACAGACTGTTTGTTAAATCCAATCTATGAAAGAAAAATAAATACTGTACTCACTTGCAAGCATGTCTTTGTCTTTTCCACAAATCTCCACAATCCAATCCCGCTCGATAGCTGTTTTTCTCGCCATGTTTGTAAGATTTGCCACGATGGCAATGGTGATGATACCGGCATTGCACACTTTCAGTAAAGCCTCGTTCGGCCAAAACGACGTAATATAGGGTTTAAACTCAATCACCACAAATACCAACAAGGAACACAAGATAAGTGCACAATTATTGACCAAGACCGTTATTCTGGCAACTGAAAAAACAAAGTAATTGTTAGTCTGGAGTTACCTACCCCAACCATTCAAATGAGTACATTTATAATTATTATCGTAAACTCTAAGTTGGATCGCTTGAAATAAATATATGACTAGTGAAGAAAACGTGTCTATGAATTTGATATATTAAACATAAAAGTTTGTCGCTATATTCCAAAGAAAATAAGCAGGAACTAATTAAGACGAACGGACGGCTGGACAGAAGAGTGTAATACAATATGTAAACAAGAAAGAAGGGAATTTGTTAGTTTATTCTATTTTTTTGCTTCTTAGTTGTATTTGACAGTGCAAAAGACCACTAAAAAACGAAAAGACGAGCTAGTGAAGAGTGTGATACAATGTTTCGAAGACAATTTAAGTCGAAACATAAAGAAATTGATTGATTTAGGCATTTCTTCATTCTAAGCTGCGTTTTCATTGCACATGAATTAAGACATTCTGGTTATATGTGACACGGCGGCCAGTTTACCGACCTGTAATTCTAGCGGTTCTGTCTACCCAGTCTCCGACCAAGGGACCAAACAGGAGAACAGCGCTGCCTGCAGCTAGCCCGTACGAAGCGGTGAATGTCAAGGACTCTGGCGTTATCTCCACCAGAAAGAGACCCAGGGCAAACCACCAAATGTTGTCATCCTGTTATAATGATATGAGCCGTTCCACGAGAAAACAAATATAATGGACTCTTCGTAATATATCGACCGAGATCAGCATGCGTACTCTGCGCAAGCTAATCTAGGCCGACACAGTATGTTTTATGGGGATAGAAGTATAGAGGAATCATTCCTGAAAATCCACAGAAGGCAAAACATGTCTATCCGGGTTAGCCTGGGCGGCATGCTTAGACTGATCCAGGTCGATACTTAACGTAAGGTCCTCAATGTTGGTTTCCTCGTCGAACAGTTCTTATAGTTTGTTTGGTCGGTTAACCCTTTTCAACATGCAAACGGATTTTAACGCATCTGCAGCAGACGACCTTTAAAAACATTATGACAATGGGAGAAATTGTTCATAATGAAACATTTTGCTTTTTGCTACAAATTAGTTATATATATAATATTAATTCTTTCATTTAAAGGGAAATTCCATATTTTTGCCAAGATAAGTTTGAATGCATTTATTGTTCCTGTAAATTAAACTGTCTCGTATTGAAAACATATGATTGATCGATTAATTGAGGTTTAACACCGTTTTTAACAATTTCTCAGTTATATCACGTTGGCAAGTTCACCTACTCGCGTGTTTCCTGGATTTATCACACCAGTATTCCACACAACAATCTTCCCAAGCAAGAATACATTACAAGATCATTCTACAATACGGTACAATACTTAAGAGAACCCCCATATTTCAACAGAAAGGAACGGGTCTGTGCCCCCAGTCAGCATCGATGCATGCACGACATTGTCTTGGCTAATTTGATATCATACGACGGTTTGAATTACTATGATATGTTTCGTCATTCTGATTTCAATGCCTACCAAAGCTGGTACAAAGTGTTGCCACAACAAGGTATTTTACGAACTCTACAACAAAACATCCACACTGTGTTCGATTGGTGACATTGCGAGTAGGATGACACTGGCAATGTGGTAATCTTGCTGTCTCAGAAAGTCCAGAGCAACACGAGCCCTGTACGGATGAGTATTGTCATCCTGCAGCTGAATGCTCCGACCGACAATTTAGGCAAATGGGATGACCACTGGACGTAATTCATCAGTCTGACAAACACACTTTTTCATTTACTAAAATGTCTGGCAATTAGTGTTTGTAGTTATGCCTATTGCGATCATTTTTTATTTCATTTACGCCATGTATAGCTATCGTCATATATACGAATGAACCAATCGATTGTGTTCTTTTTCGGAAAGAGTTGATAACAAAGAGTTAACACAGATGACGGCATGACAGGCACATGTAATGTGCGAGGTTTCAACGACTTTGATATGCGCCTTCAATAATTGCGACCGGTATGACACATTTGTTCATTTTCATATTTTGAAAAGGTAAAGGGATTCCCTCAGATAATGTTCAAGTATATATATATATATGTACATGTTTGTGTAGCTGTTATGTTTTTTAATCGTGTGCCAGCTGAACTTTCACCTACAACACTTAACACATTACCTTATGTCAGTGGAAATTTTTGTGAGCAACTACTCTTTTTGGGAATATGTTTTTAAGATACTATTTAATTATTATACTTCTTAGAGAGGTTGTCGATATGTTTATCTAGACATTTTAAACGCCTTCTACTGCAGACGTTTTGAATTAATCGTTTGAAACATCTTAGAACTAAAGTTTTCAATCTCGAAAAGTGGGATCATGATCTGGTTGAAAACATTGTTGGAGAAATCAGGGTTCCCAAAAAAATCTTTACTAAAACAGTAAACAATGCAACAATTTCCCGTATGCATGCACTCAACGCAGTTTTATACCACGCAACGCAAGGTAGTGCTATACCACTCAATATATTGTTATATCACTCAACTCAATGTTATACCACTCAACGTTGGTTACGATACTGATTAAAGTACAGAGCAATTGGTAGTTCGTTGTCATCGAACGAAAAATGTAATCGCGCAAAAATATCCAGGCAAAATATCCAGGCAAAATGTTGCAAAATATATGTTATTGTTTTGTTGTTGTTTTTGGCCTGGGCTTTAGCCCTGGTCATAGTAGTAATAACATTTTTTCGGAGTTGGCAGCCTGCCAATTGCTGTTAGCACCAAATAACGAAGGTAAGACTGCGCGAGAAAAATAGT
>JAUELF010228256.1:0-23856 GCA_031471495.1 Clinocardium nuttallii
CAAACTTTTCATATACAACAGAAGACGTGCTTTAGAATGAGATAATGTCAGACTGTTGTACATTTCTTCAAACTTTTCTACAACAGAAGACGTGCTTTAGAATGAGATAATGTCAGACGGTGGTACATTTCTTCAAACTTTTCTACAACAGAAGACGTGCTTTAGAATGAGATAATGTCAGGCTGTGGTACATTTCTTCAAACTTTTCATATACAACAGAAGACGTGCTTTAGAATGAGATAATGTCAGACTGTTGTACATTTCTTCAAACTTTTTATATACAACAGAAGACGTGCTTTAGAATGAGATAATGTCGGACTGTGGTACATTTCTTCAAACTTTTTATATACAACAAAGGACGTCCTTTAGAATGAGATAATGTCAGCCTGTGGAACATTTTTTCAAACTTTTCATATAAAACAGAAGACGTGACACACATATATATATGACCATGTGGCAGAACCTGTTGGAACAATACACGGGGAATACGAGCTTACCACAGAATGATGTCACCCTGTAACATTTTGTTAACCCTTACTCACATATAACAAATCTAAAGCATACGAGTTGGAGATTGTTTATCATGTGCTACTTCTCCTTTTGTCATTATGTTTTCAAGTCATATATTAAAGGAAAGTTAAAATAATGTGTCTGCATGACGGAAAGGCTTTTTCATAACACCACTAACTGGATCAGTAGACCTTTACAGGTAGAGTAAAACAAAGGAACAGTTAGTTAACAGAAATGAGCCGCGAGAAAACCAACAGTATGGCATCTGCGTAATGTATCGACCCGGATCAGCAGTCCCACGAGAAAACCAACAGTATGTCATCTGCGTAATGTATCGACCAGATCCGCCTGGGCTGTCCTCGCAGACTGATCCGGGCCGACACATTCCACCTCAGGGGGATATATGTATAGAGTAATGTTTCCTGTAAAAGAGAATCCGCAGGAGGCGAGACGTGTCTGTTTGTGTTAGCCAGCGCGGTACGCTTAGACTGGTTAGATTCTACACGTAACGCAAAGTTCACAATGTTGGTTTCTATCGCGAGAAACGGCTCACCTATTTCCTTTGGCTATAAGAAAAGAATGACGAAGACAGGGAAAGAAGTGATATATGTTACTCGTGATGAGACCTTCCTTTTATTTAACAATCCGTGCAAAATGTCTGCTATATATAGACATTAACGTATGTTTTTAGGAATGATTGATTGGGGTTTAACGCCGTTTTGAACAATTGTTCAGTCATATCACGGTGGCCATTTCACATACTCATGTGTTTCTTGGATTTTTCACGCCAGTACTGCATACAACATTCTTTCCAAGCAACTGGCTGATTTTCAACATAGACTGATAGCCAATTGGAGGAAGACGAATGACGCTTGTTAAAATGTCTTTTGGCAAACGTCGGAAAGAATGTTGGCGGAGCTGGGGTTCGAACGCACAACGCATTAATTAAAAGCCCGCGTGGATACCGAATGAGCTACCTGGTCTCGGCATTTTAAGGAATAAAAAGTCATTTGATAATCAATTATTCTATTTATAAAGGTATGTGTCAACATGTAACGTTTTTAATACATCGTAACTAAATAAATATATAATTTGTTAAAGTATTGATATTAGTATATATGTGAGTCGTGTTAAATGAATCAAACCGACCCCGCGGTGTGATATATATCCTTTACTGTTCCCAAACTATTTAACGATGTTTTTATTGTAACCTTTTCCCACGTTAACCTTTTGACGCATCTACAGCAAACTATTTGTGAGAGCATTGTAGCAATGTGAGGAATTTATATTTCCGTATTTTTGTCTAGGATTTTTTTCTCAAAATTGACTGCTGAAGATTTGTCATATGTTGGAAAACTTCGACAAGCGTTTCACATGCAGATCTTGTTAAATTGAAGCCTGTTGTTTCCTCTGCGAAGCCTAAATATGGTGACTTGTTCCTGTCTGTTTGTCAAAATCGTGGATAGAAATTAGCATGGGCATCAAATCTGCTCCTTTTTTTAACTGTTTCTCAGAAGTTCATTGCCCTATACTGTTCGCTTATTTCTTGGTGTAAGTTCATCACATCATCGTTAGTAAAATATCTGACACGGATGCTTTATGTTAAATGGAAGACCCAGCATGACGTCTTGTGACGTAAAGCATTATTCCGTTTTCTGTTTTCATAATGGCGGCTACTTTCTTCTGTACCACGTGATTCGGATCCACAGTAAAGTCAAACCTTGAAAGAAAAAAATGTAATTCAAGGAATTCACTTTGCTCAAATGCTCGTATTGTCCACTTATCCCCTTTTCACATACAGACGACATTTTTAAAACACTGTGGCAAAAGGAGTATTTGCTCCTGATGAACAATTTCTCGTTTTGCCTCACTGTTTTCATTTGTCAACAGTAATAACATCTTCATGTGTAAAAATGTTCCATATATTTCAGTAAATAGTATCGAAGTCGTCTGCTGTTGTATGTGGTAATGGGTTAAGCGATACCCATACGGTGGCCGATTGGTAATAATCGGACATTTAGAACCAGGCTTCAGGGTTCGATCCCCAGTCTCTTTGACCATGGTGGAGTAGAATATGGCAATGCACATTTCCTATCCTTGTACTTATTTGTTAACCCAGAGAGCATGAATAAGTGGACGGTCGCCGTGATATAACTGAAATATGCTTGGAAACGGTGTAAAACTCCAGTTAAAACACAAACCAAACCAAACCAAATACTACACTGCCTGTTAACCCCAATGTAACTTCCGAATGTTCGTCGGTTGGTCGACACGGAAGACAATTAAACGAACATTCACGAAAGGGATTCTCGAATGATGTATGCACGTGTTCGCGGTCAATTACATTTTACTTTATTCTATGTTATTGTTAACCTGGTGTTATATAAAAACCCTTTCCCACTTACAACAAATGAATAAAATATGCCTTTAAAAACTGTAGACACAAATATGGAAATTGTCTAAAAATAAAAATTAAAATGTTTCAATTAGAAACATTGCGACAAAGGGAGGCATTGCTCTCATCATGATCAATGTCTCCTTATGTGACAGTGTTTTCAAAAATCGCAATCTGTAGACGCGTCAAATGTCGAGTATATGTGGGAAAAGATCAAGGATTTGTCTGTTTTGCAAAACAGTATTGATAACAACTAGCCATATATTACAATTGTTAGTAAATCAAAATAAATGTCACAATGATCAACTCACCGTCTCAACAGTCTTGCTACTACAACCTTTTCCTCGTTCATTGCAAAGTGTTGACCTATACAGTTTCTGTAAAATAAAATTAATATTAACAAACAGTGACTTTATTCAGTGACATTGGTCTTTTTATGTCAATACAACCATTGCACATTCAAGCGACGCATGCTGTTTTCGAAATCTAGATTTGTGTTTGTGATATATCAAGGCCCTCGGCGACACAACCAATATATTGTTGTGATATATTAAGGCCCCAGCGCCACAACCAAGATGTGTTGTTAGATCACACGTTCAAATTCCTTGGTATCATACTAAAGGTCATGCTATAGTATATAAATATCGCATTCCTGTGACGGCGCTTTTATAAAATAGTAACTGATCGGGTATGGGGATTTTACATAGAGACTTTTAACTGAGTTATAGTGAATAGAAGAATACACATTCCAACTATGAAAGATCTACCTCCGACGGGTCAAAAGTTATGGTCAACATCAAAGTAATTGCCAGAGACATATAGGGCAATTTCATATAATATATGTCGCCCCCGAATCGCCGATTCTTGAAGTATATTGTGTCCATTTAACGTAGACATGTTAAATTATTATTGCCAAAAAAAGGAAATATGCAAAAATAATCTTACTGCCTAAGTCTATCAGTTAAATAGATATATAAACAGTTATCATATATTTATTATTTGTATTAATCACTCATGACATTACAACCCTAGTAGCATCGCTTTAACAATATATGAACTTTCCCCCGAGTAAACCAACATTATCGCATCTGCCTAAGGTATCGATCAGATAAGCATGCGCTGTCCGCGCAGACTGATCTAGGCCGACACATTCCGTCTCAAAGGGGATAGGGGTATAGAGTAATGCTTCCTGAAACAGGAAATCCACAAGAGGTGAAAAGTGTCTTCCAAATTATTATGAACTTCCAAAAAGCATAGGGATAATCCGCCGTGGTCTATAGTGGTTAACATCGGGGATTTAAAACCTGGTGTCCCGGGTTCGATCCCCAGTTGCGGCACGACGGTATTGATGGAGTGCCCTTATGCACATTTTCTAGCCTAGTAATGGTTTGTTTACCCGGAAATCATGAATAAGTGAACTGTCGCCGTGATATTACTGAAATAATGTTGAAAGCGGCGTAAAACCTCAATAACCATAAAGGCTATGAACGGTGGAATAAAGTCGAGTAACACAATGTACCTCGGGCCAGCAGAAAATGGCACAAATTGGTACGAGTCCATCTTGGAAACATTTTCTTTGGAGAATCGTTCAGGGTCATAAATCTCGGGCTTCCTCCATACATCCTCGTTATGATGAAGCCCGTAAATATGCAGGGTGACGGGCGTACCCTTCGGAAACGTCCGACCCTCAATTTCAAAATCCTGCGTGATCTCCCTTTGTATGAATGGTACGGGGCTGTATTTACGTAAGCTTTCTTTTAAACACTTCGTTAAATATTCCAGCTTAGACAGGTCGCTCCTGTAAAATTGTAAATGTTGGTTGTTGTTGTTTAAATAGTTCTAATTAGTAAGATTAACCGCTACCGTGACATGTCTTAACTGGGCCGTCACGCGAGAAAACCAACATAATGGCATCTGCGTAATGTATCGACCCAAATCAGCCTGCGCTATCCGCGCAGACTGATCCGGGCCGATTCATTCCGCCTCAGGCGGATAGAGGTATAGAGTAATTATTCCTGTAACAGAAAATCCACAAAAGGTGAAAGGTATCTGTCCTGGTTAACCTGCGCGGCATGCTAAGGCGGATCAGGTTCGACACTTTACGCAGAGTACACACTGTTGGTTTTCTCGCGAGACGGCTTACATATGTTTAAGCCTTTGTAATATTTCTTTAGAAGGACCGTTTAACTTTAATGGTGATGCAATTTTCTGAAAAAGCCATTTTAAAGGTGCTGAGCTCCACATTATAGATAGTATAGTCAAAGTTTAAAGACTGTTCAAAAAATTGTCTTGAAATATTAGAATAATAATTCAGGGTTACATTTAGAGTGATAATTTTACTTTCCAGTACAATAAACATTTAAAGGTCGGTCGGTTGTGCATTTTTACTGGGTAGGCAAACCCAGTAAGCCATATTGTGTACATGTTCTTGACTTTCAATTGACTGTTTTTCAACATGTACTACCAACATAGTTTAGTTGAACTTTTTAATACTTACGTTGTTCTCACTAATAGCAATACTTACGTTGTTCTCACTAAAAGCAATACTTACGTTTTCGTCACTAATAGCAATACTTACGTTGTTCTCACTAATAGCAATACTAACGTTGTTGTCACTAATAGCAATACTTACGTTGTTGTCACTAATAGCAATACTTGCAAAAGTTTCAACATTTGAGCCGTCGCGCGAGAAAACCAACAGTTTGTCCTCTGCGTAATGTATCGACCAGATAAGTCTGCGCTGACTGATCCGGGTCGACACATTCCGTCTTAGGAGGTATAGAGGCATAGACTAATGATTCCTGGAACAGAAAATCCACAGGAGGAGAACAGTTTCTGCCCGGGTTAGCCTGCGCCGCATGCTTTGGCTGATCAGGATCGACACTTAACGCAGAGTCCACAGTGTTGGTTTTCTCGTGAGACGGCTCATTAAACAAGATATTGATATCCATCTGGAGTTGAGTACCTGTAAATGTTGATCTTATTTAAGGTCGAAACTCGACAGGTTAACATCAGTTCAGTTCTTCTTTGGTTTTGTATGGATTAATTGTTTAATTTGTAAAGCTAAAACAAAGCTAAATATAGCGTACAGGTTACATTTAACATTTAACAAAATGCACATATGAAGAAACTACAGCGCGATAAACTGGTTTAGTTTCGCGTTTAATAATTCTTTTAAATACAAAAAATAAGTAGCAAAATAATTTAAAATAATGCACAAATACGAATACTCATTTCATATTAAAGTTTGTTTTTAATTCTTTCTATTCCACTCTGTTTTCAAGCGTCTTCTGTTGCAGATGGAACAGAATGCGTCTGTAGGTTGGGAAGAGTTACACATCGTTATTTGAAACTATGATTTGGTTATAAGTGTTTTGAGTACTAGTATTTATATGGACGCTTAAGGATTGTCGGTAAAATTATAAAATTCAGGATTGCATCTGTTAAGTTGCAGGAGTCTATAATAACATACAATGAAAAGCTGTACGCATGTACCAACCATTCAATTACGTCACTGTCTCTTCCATCCAGGATTTCGTCTATTTCAGCTTGAGCTTTCCTTTGATAATCTGGATGTTCGGCTAATGCATACAGCGTCCATGATATAGCGCTAGCAGTAGTGTCGTGACCTTTAAAGTAGATGTTGGTTATGAGTAAACGAACTCATAATGTTTGAAGGTATTTTCTGCAACCTAAAGTATTTTAAATTCATGTAGACCAAAGATACTGTGACTTAACTCTTTCCCACATAAAGACACTTTCGGAGACCTCTGTAGCAGACAATTGAAAACAAAACGAGCAATTCCTCATTGTCACAATGTTTTTAAATCTGTTTAAGAAATGAACACTCCTTTATGGAGAGTTTTCATGTTTTTCCAATGAGTTTTAAATATCGTCTGCTGCAGATTTGTTGTATGATGGGTTTACTTTTAGTTTCTCCCTGCAACCAACCTAATGTTTCTATTGCATCTATGTACTATTGACAATATAAGTTGTTGTGTTAAAAATTCAATATACTTATTAAAAAGAACAGTTTGAATATATGTGTCAATCTGACTTGCACTTACTTGTTAAGAATTAGTATATGTTTCTGCATCTGCATACATAAAATGTTCTGATAAGCCGATTCAGAGATGTACTGTGTATTCGAAATCCCTCCCTAAATGTTTTGTTTATAATATTTATGATGAAACCATTACTACGACAACCAAATAAATGGATGTTAAAAATTATTGTCAAATATTTAAGACTTCATATACTTCCTTCCGTGAATTAGCACGAAAACAAAATAGCAAATTGGTATTCCCTACTAGTTATATATATACGGAGCAGTTCTAGCTATTTGGACCGCCTCAGTTCGGGAGGTAATGACTGCCCTCCTTTGCGCCCAGGCTTGTTGGGATAGCATTACGACTGACTGGCTGGTGTCAGGATAAATTGACAAGTAGTACTGGTAACTTACCCAGGTAACGTCGTAATATAACTTTAAAAAGTGTTGAAAGGGGCGTAAAATACCAAACAATCAATCATTCTAGCGAGTTAGGGTCTCAATCGAACTCGACCTTGACAAAGTGGCATACAACTAGTCTGGCTTTAATTCCAGTTGTTAGAAATATTGAGCATTTAGGTTGATAAAATAAGTATGGGGTCAGCGACAACTCTGGTAGGAATGTGTCTCTTGGTCCACTATACGCAGATGCAGTAAGGCTCCAACTCGCTGGACTTGGATATTCTCATTTCAAATATAGGTTTAACAGATTGTGTATTTACATGTCCTTTACAGGTTTGCGGATAGAATATAGCCCTGTCTTAAACCCAAAGTAAAAATAGATAACATTAAAACGAAAGCTTTACAACATACCTTCAAAGAGAAACGTATCTACTTCATTACGTATTTCTAGAAGGGACATCCCGTTTCCGTGTTCGTCCTGCGCAGTCAGCAATATATCCAGAAAGTCCAGATACTTTCTTTGTCCCATTTTAGACGTATCCTTGAAAATAAAAACCGTTCATCCAAGACATATAAATACAATCCAACCTATGTTTAGAGAATAACAATTCTCAAAGAACAGGTGGTCTTTTATTATAGGCTGATTTAATGCAGAAAATGAGTAATTAGGAACTTAAAAGTGTGGTTGCTATAGACACGGAATTGCTAAACAAACGTGGTATTTTACACAGGTTTGACTGTAAGTTGATGTAAATTGTGGTTGGTAAATTGCACCAGTTTCAAATTGAACATTTTATTTTTAAAACCTTAGTAGACCATGGAAGCTATATGACTAAATAAAGCTTGTTTCCAATGAAATCAAATGTGGGCATTCCACCATTGTAATCATTTAAGTCAATAGTGAGTTTGCCTTTGTTTGCTTTTTATTATAGAGAAAACTTTCATATAAAAGAGACATGCATATCATTGAACTAATATTCAAATGCACACTTGTTGAAGATAAGGTATAACACAAATTACACAAATGGGGTTTTAAATTGTAAGCGAATATCCATTGAGACATACCAATGCCGACTTCCGGTTATGAATGATAGTTTCCGCAACTTCATGGACATAATCGCAGTATTTTCGGAACTTTTTACCGTTCTCGGTGAGGTAAAAAATGAAATCAAAGTACTGCAACAGTCGTCTAAAAAGATAAATAACAAAGTAGCAATATAGACACTCGACACTGGTCCCAGAATTACCAACAATACTGCGACCGGTATAGACTCAGATCTACCGGCTCGCTCAATCCACGCAGACAGTCACATGACCATTCAGTAGAACTGTATCATTGAAGTAGAAAATAGAATTAATGATTTAAACAGCAACAGACAAGTGCCAGAAATTGTCATACTATTAACTTTTTTTTCCAAAATGTAGATGTACTTTGTCACACATACAGGGAGGAATATTGAAAACATTGTTGCAAAAGGAAACATTTAGTGTAAAATAAATCAATAATGATATTTTAATTCATAGAGAACTTAATAAAATCCCCTTTATGTTTACAAAATTCTCTGTCAGAGTTATTTTATGTGATAAATTATGCAGGGAATGAAAAGTCCAGCAAAGGGAGACTACACATTCAGTATTTCGCCTATAGTTGTAAGTAGTTGTGACTCTTATAACAGTAACTTATGGTTACCGGTGAATTATTCGTAACGGAAATGAATGAACAGGTCCACATGCTGGTAATATGAGGTGTTCTTTGGGAGTATCTAAGAAAATGTCTTACGAACAAACAAAACATGAAGACTCTAGGTGTTTTACTCAGTCGGGAAAAAGAGTTTTCACAAATAACCTCATCCAACCTCACTCAATCTTGGGCTTAGAACGTGATGCATTTTTCTGAACATGTATTGACGTATATGTGCTTTCTCAATCAACTTTACATAATGCATGATGTTTGTATAAATGTGTTTAATATTCAATATTTGTCACTTTTGTTCAATGTTTGTGTAAACTTTGTGTTATTCTTTGTATTTGTACTAGCTTCGATTATCGGAGGAAATACAAATATAATAATAACTAGAGATTGTAACTGTAGCAACAGTTACGAACGATTCCCTTGTCATTTATTATTTGGACATGCGCGAATACACTTGAGAGAGTAGTATCACTTGATAAGGAACACATGTACAAGGTTCCTAGTCTCTATCACTGGTCGTTATTGAGAAATACAAGTCCGAAAAATCGACCAATCAGAAGCGAGTATTCGGTCATGAGAAAATACACGTGAGAAAGTAGTATCACTTGATTGGGAACACATGTACTAAGTTTCAAGTCTCTGTCACTTTTAGTTATCGAGTTATACAAGCTAAACAAAATCAACCAATTATCAAAATATTGAACAAGGGGAGACAACTTTGCAACAAAGTGGCCCAGAGTTATAATTATTGCAAGGTGCACATTGCCATCTATCTTTGTTGCAAGTTTCAATGAATTCCATTAAGTAGTTTATGAGTTCTACTCTGGACAAAGTTTACACTTTTAAAATATTGAAAGCCTGGATAAGTCATGGAAGCGACGTAAGACGAAGTCCAGTATGGTACAGGACTGTTTGGCTAGGGTTTTAACTAGATCCCATACTAAGAAGCAAGAGAAGCCTCTTCGGCCATTGAACGTTTCAAAACTGCGAGATAGTCATGAAATCAATGTTGATAAGCTCAATCAGGCCCAGAAGGAAGATGATTCGTTGTCGAAACTCTGGGAACGCGCCCGGAACAACAAAGTGTTTGCAACCAAGGGTGGAAATAAATACACCTATATAGTTGGAAGGGATGTTATATATAGGGTGTTTGAGCATCACTACGACGATAAAACAGATTGTTGTTCCATAACAAGTTATTAACAACATAGGCGTAGAGTTATGGAACTAGCGCATGAGTCCATAGATGGAAGGCATCTGTCTTTAAAAGAAACTCTGACATAATTACAAGCAGATTTAATTGGCCAGGCATCACAGGCGAAATGACAAGGTTTTGTTTTTGTAACTAAAGTGGCTTTGGAAGAAAAGCCCCTTATAGACACTCCGTTTTATCGTGTAGTTGTTGATCTCATCGGCCCGATTGCGACCGTTTAGGACAGATGAAACATATACCTATTGACAAATTGGGGGCTCGTCCGGGATTGTTTCAGTTGGTTCATACAAGCTGAGACTACAACATACACCAGCATCGGCATATAACTATGGACTCCACACAGTTGATAGAGGCTGGTGAAAGCTTGAGGTTGGAAGGTTCGGAGCTAAGAGAGTGTGCTGAGAAAATGAAACAAAGTATCTTGATCGAAAAAAAGAGGAGCCGATACGCTATCGTTTTACACGAATACTGCGGTTTCTCTATGTATGTTTTTAACGTGTGTAAGACATATACAGACCACTCTACCAGAGAAGAACCAGCTGAAACACGCTACATCGGTTGAGCAGCTCGAATCTACAACCGTGGTTCGGCATCGGTTTAGCACTAGGATGCTCAGAGTAAGAGTGTGTTTGGAAGAGACCGTTCCAAACAGCCGCTTTGTCGGATTCCAGAGCATATACGCTGTACAGTTAGGTTCAACACCGTTTCAGATTCCTATACGCTGAACAGATAGGTTCAACACCGTTAAAACAGTTGAAACCACATACCAAAGGCAGTTTGAGCTGAGACCATATAATTGATACTTCGTCACAGATCAACAGAGGCCAGGTAGCCTGAGGAACATAATATATATTGTCCACATTGTACACAGTCTCAATTAATATATTGTCACCTGCGAAACAACCCTATAAACACTTATCTCTTGACCTATCCGTTTCAACATCTCTTCCGAACTTTGAGCATCCCGTGTGAAATGTCCTAGTGCTGAACCGATGATGTACCACGGATGTAGATTTGAACTGCTCAACCGATGTAAGATGTTTCAGCTGATACTTCTCTGGTAGAGTGGTCTGAAAATGTCTAATATACATGGATTCTCTTTCACCCGAAGCAATCAGAGGGAAAGTGATGATGAAGAAGCTGCTGTGGAACTGTTCAGCTATGATGACAGTGTGGATGGTGATGATGAATAAATAGTTATAATACCCTTGGACATATATTGTAATAGTAGTGAATTTAGAGATCGTTATGACAAGCACGCTATGGGATGATGTGTGGTAAACAGAAGAAAGATGAGATGATGATGGAGATAATGATGACTCAATAGCATTTTGCACTTAACACACATATTATTTACAACGTCAAAATAAAGTGACATCTGTGGATGTATGTTTGATGTCATCAATATCAAAGAAGATATGTCATAGGTTGGTTATATTCTGAAAATGGGAAAAATTAAGGGTATGGGTTAGATAAGTATCTTCCTCTGGTATAAGAATGGTCTGATACAGAATGTTTTTGTGTAATGGTGTGATAGGATATTATAGACAAGAAATGTAGTATGTTATAGCCCAATGGGTGAAATCATGATGAAGTAGGAAGAGATAATACTTCTTAAGAGTTTCAAAACGTACCAGACTTTAAATATTATTTTAGGTAGTTTGCTTCTACTACATAGCCCATTTACAGTATAATGCAGAGAAGGAGTAATATATGTATCCAAGGATGTATACAAATCAACAATAAAATCGAGAAGTATGAAGATATAAACGCCACATATTGGTTTATCCCAAATAATTAGGGGGTAGGGGTCAGGAAAGTGTCATTGGGTTGAATATGGATAACACAACATACTTCTAGTTTATTTCATGGAATAGCAGGGTAATTCATATGTCCAAAAGAATGAGTGTATGGTGAAGTGATAAGAAAAAATGCATGTTCAGAATTCCATAACGGACCCTTGTTTTTACTTATTTTCACCCAACAATGCCTTTACTAGGACAATTATCACATTTATTAACACGTTTTGCCTCAAGAATGATGGCATAGTTATGCGTGTATCTGGCACAATTAATCTTGTCATTTGAGTACATTTTGGTGACTAGGGACAGGTGGCAAGAAACACAGGTGTTTCATTATCTGGAACAATGGTTATCGTCTTTGAAGGATGATATCTGTGACTAAGCTATCACTTGGGAACGGCTATCATGTTGAAATAATACTTAGAGGTATAGTTCCTTTCAAAGAACCTTACTAGAATTTGCCATCTCAGGTGGTAACAACATTCTGGTCTGTCCCATGGACTAAAAAGGTTGTGTGTAATATCCGTCAGTCTTTTCCAAGATGTTGAGGTAGGAATAAATGGAATGTAAAAAGTCGTTTTTGAAATCAATATCAATATAAGTTTTTAAACGTGTTGAAAACATTGGGAAAAGTATACAGGTATTTAATAATGTATGTACAATAGTAGGTTGGAGATGTACGGGGATGTTTGTTTTACATCTATCTACATAATGCTCTTATTACCTGGGTTAAACGAGAAGTAGTTTGGTGCAAAACACGACACTGTTAGCTATTTAAATTGTATTTACTGATAAAAGCTATTTACCCCTACGTATAAGGTAATGGCTTAAATCTCCGGTTAAAGTTGAATTAACAGAAACGAAAGGAACGGCATTTTAAGTCAAAACGATATGACAACTAACATTATGTACGAGACAATTTAAGGAATCCCAACAGAAAACTCTTGAAAAAGAAATGGATACGTGGAACCTCTCTGGATCACGCACACAACAGCGTATATGTCAGGCATATATCTAACTATTAAATCGATCTTATAAATGTAATATAATTGTCATGTCTTTGTCATACCGGCGGCACTTTTGTTGTAGACAATGTGTTATTTTCACATCAAAATTAGTGTTTTAAAAAGAAAACGTATTTGTCTTATATAAATGTATTATTTAAAAAAATACTTTTGTTTAAAGACCATTTCAACCGTCTTTGCATGTCTTTGTCGTAGTCATTTTGTTATTTTCAATGAAAAATGTGTTTTAAAGTCCCTTTTTTTAATTTTGTTATTCAATTATTTTATTGCTTAATGTAAATATCATATATAAATTATAATTGACCAAAAAAAGATAGTTAAAAGGTCTTTGCACGTCTGTGCAGCTATTTGCATGTCTTCGCATGTCTTCGCAGTATTTAGTAGGACCGGTTAAAATACATCTAAGAACAATTTTATTTAACAAAATGTACACTTACCCCTCCATGGAATGATTATGTCTGTACGAAAGAAAAAGAAATGGATACACTCACGATTAACACATCTTCGGGGTATGATATGAGTCGTCTCGCGAAAAAAACAACAACAGTGTGGTCTCTGCGTAAAGTATAAACCCGTATCAGGCTTAGCATACCGCGCAGGCTAACCCAGACAGACACGTTTCACCTCTTGTGGATTTTCTGTTTCAGGAATCATTTCCCTATACCTCTATCCCTCGGAGACGGAATGTGTCGGCCCGGATCAGTCTGCGTCGACTGCTCAGACTGATCTGATCAATACATTACGCAGATGCCATACTGTTGGTTTTCTCCGCGGCGAGACGGCTCATATATTCATTTGAACATATATCAAAAGCCTGTAAAGACGTAAAACACTTAAGAATTTGTATTTTATCAAAGAAATTATTTAATTCATTAAACAACGGTATACATTTGCGCAGTAAGATTGTAAGACAATGTTGTTTTTTTAAATTATTTGTCAAGTGTTCTCGTTCAGAAAAATATAACTGAATGAAAATATGACGTCAGTTCTCACAGATAAAACATAATTTACCGGCTTGCGTCGACATGACCACCATCAGCAGCACAAAAATAGTAACGCCTTTCATGATTTTGTCGTAACGTACTACAACTATGCGTAACGAATAATGAAATAACTGAAAAGCAAATACGTTTCTATATTTACGCTTACGTTACACAAAAAGTACAATATGCTTCACCGATTAAGGGCGGTGATAGGGAATTAATCTGTCACCATAATGCTCGATCTAAATATTTTCCTATGAAACGCAACAACGGCAAATTCGACGTTACAGCTCCACGTTCAGTCGTAACATCATTACGTCCTTTAAATATCTGACACTTTTATGTATAATTGTGACGGCATCCTTAATACATACGGTGGTATATTCACCATATGAAAGGCAGTTGCGTCGTTCCATACCAGCGTGTTAACCCTTTCCCCCACATACAACAAATCTGCAGTAGACGACTTTGAAAACATCTAGACAAAAACCTGAAAAGCTCCATAAAAAATAGCATTATTGTTAAATAAAGTTGAAAACACTGTGGCCAAAGTAGAATTCCCCATAATGAGCAATTTCACCTTTGGCCACAATGTTTTCAAAAGTCGGCTGCTGCTATTGTGTCAAAATGTGTCTTATAGGTGGGAAAGGGTAAATGAACACGGTGTCATTCTAATCAATAAAATACAATACAATACAATTTATTTAATGAATAAAAACTACAAGTTTTATAGCAAGTTATATAATACAAATTTCTAACATAACATAGACAATGTTTTCCTGAAGAGCCCCACGTTTAACCGTTCATATATAACCCAAAATAAAAATTATCATAGTTATATATATACACACTATGAAGACAATATCTTTCTTCTAGTCTTAACTTTAAGTTAAATAAAACATATTAATATTCTCATGTTATTTGCATGATAAATATATTTAGCTAAATTATTTTTAACAACTTCTGAAGATGATGACATAAGATTTATTAATGTTTGTTTGGTTGGCCATTTATAGTAATATATTTTGTTATAGTTCAATCTTAGTCCAATAAATGGACCACAATGTTAACTCAGTCAGAAAGTTTAGCAATTAAATGAAACCTGATCGGCGATGGCTTTAAGTTGAACACAGATAAGGATAGCCCAACGTGTTGCTTAGACAAATGAACAGAACAAACACGAACTACAATTGGAATTATAAATTAACGGAAAGGAAATATAACTATACCATTTTCATTTACAATTAACAAAACAATGGGACAATTTAAACAATACAATTAACCCATCATAATGGCTGTACAATATATCATAAAGACATTACAACCTATCATAAAAAAACATTTTAATCCCATATAATGACAGCTACAAATAATGACATTACAACCTAATATAATGGCTTTGTAACCCATCATAATGACATTACAACCTAGCATAATAACATTTTAACCCCACAGTATATAACATTACAACCTATCATAATGACATTACATCCTATCATAATGACATTACAACCTATCCTAAAGAAATTGCAACCCCCATATAATGATATTACAACCTATCATCAGGATATTAAAATATATCATAATGACATTACAACCTATCATAATGACATGACAACCCCGCATAATGACATTACAGCGCACCACAGTATGACCACAGTAAGAAACCGCTAACAAACAGCTAAATGAAGACCTTACTTATATTCAGTCGAAAAGTATGCGCAATAACTTGGTTTTTGGGAACATTTTTGAAGAATTAAACGAACAGCCTGAACAAGCAGAATCAGAATTACGAAAGTTCATGTTGGAAAAGCTAAAGATCGCCCAGGCTTTAGTAAATAGTAGTAAGTTTGAACGCGTTCACAGAATGGGCAATAGGACTGAGGGGGTAAAGAATAGGAGTATTGTTGCGAAATTCACGCTTTTCAAGGACAGGGAGATCGTGCGCAGACAAGGGAAACAGCTAGCCAGCACGAATCATTACGTAATTATGTTCGAACAATTTCCGCGTGAGATCGTTCTGAAAAGGAGGGAACTGGTGCCTAAAATGAAGGCATCCATCGAAGCAGGGAAAAAAGCGTGGATAAGCTATGATAAACTTTACATCGACGGTAGGCTTGTAAAGGACAGTGTGTAAACATCGTGAGATATTGCAGAAGGGCAGCTTTGTGTACTATTTTGAAATTGTAATGGACTAACTAAAGAAAAAAGAGAAAATGTTAATTTCGTCAATTTGTTAAGTGCTTATGATGTTGTCATTTTGCTTGAATCATTGTGTAACAGCAGTTCCGAACTGGATATACGTGTTCAAACCTATATAGAACATTTAAACATAAGAATACACGCCGAAATAGCGGGGGTATCGTCGTTTATTATAAAAACAGCATAAGAAAAGGAATTAAAATTGTGAGAAATAAGTACGATACTATTATATGGTTACATTTAAATAAAGACTTTTTCCGTTTACAGAATGATGTGTATATTTTATGTGTTTACATATGGTGCGAGAACTCACCTGCATATGGGGTACACAATGTGGACTTATTTGAAATACTGCAGGAAGAAATTAACCATTTTAGCTCCTTAGGAACAGTTTATATTTGTGGGGATTTCAATGCTAGAGTAGGAATCCGATCTGATTTTATTGTTATGTGGCCGACATTTGTTGAAGCGTTGGCAGACCGACGCTTATAAACAACAATGGTGTTCTTGCGTGATGCGCCTCAAACTTTATTTGTGAATAATGTCAAAACATACATGCCGTCTTGGTTTATCTTCTTTGCTCGTATCTTATTTTCTATTATATTATGCAAAGACCTTTTCCTGTAAAAAGTGTTTTTAATTGTAAAACTGCTAGAAATTATTAGAGAGGTTATCTGCGAAAACAAGTCATACAGTATGCAATTCTAATTAATTTCTAAATTCTTTCCATATGAGCGGCATCCAGCAATCACCAACCGTAAAGTATCCACAAAATCAGATCGGACTGCACTGTTCGCCAATGAGTCCTAAAACTGTAGAATATTTGATGCTTCAGTTAATTATAATCCTTTAGATTTGATGCGCTTTCAGGTCTGTTTCCTCACTTATTGTTAAACAACACAACACAAACACGTGTACACGAGACATTTTGGTATTTTAAGCCACGTTCAAGATTGTTTCAGTTATATCACGGCGTTTCATTTGTAAGACACCAGTATTTGCTTACCATACAACCCTGATAACAAAGGAGGGAAAGTCATTACTATATGTTTTAAGTTAAATAGTTTGACCCGGCCGGTGATCGAACTCGCGACGTCTCGAACACGAGTTGGGCGCTGGACAAGTACATAACCGAGAGGATATGTAACGGTTAAGAGAGTACTGGAAGACAACCTTACATAATAACAATTAATTTTGTCAATCTTATAAAAGAGTGAAAGGCCGAAATGGTGTTCGAACTCACGGCCCTTGGATTGGTTGCCCTTTTGGCTTTACCATCTGAGCTATCGCGAGACAGTCACTTTAACCCTTCCCCACGTACAACAAACCTGCAGTAGACAACTCTCAATTGCAAATATATTAAAAACATTGTATAAATGAAAGTGCAATTATAGCTTATGTTGGAAACATTGTGGCAAAACATGAAATTACTCATGATGAGCAATTTTTACTTTTGCCACAATGTTTTCAAATATCTACTACTGCAGATACGTCAAAATGCGTCTACAGTGGGAAAGGGTTGAAAACAAATTCAACCTATCGTAACCATTACACCTGTAAACAAACACATGTGTCTGCGAATCCATAGACACTAATTTGATTAAAGGCTTCAATGACTTGTTTGAGGACATTGCAAAAGGCATAATGTTTCGTTTTGTTGATAATCATCGCTCGA
This sequence comes from Clinocardium nuttallii, assembly GCA_031471495.1. Taxonomy (NCBI): domain Eukaryota; kingdom Metazoa; phylum Mollusca; class Bivalvia; order Cardiida; family Cardiidae; genus Clinocardium; species Clinocardium nuttallii. Next base: position 17,949 of record JAUELF010228256.1, read on the forward strand.
ATATTTCTTCGTATTCTGCTAACAATGTTATAATGAAATAAACACACACCTACTGCAAGAATTAAAACAGGGTTTATTTAGTAATATATTATGTAGAGTGTAAGTAAGTAAGTAAATCATTTATTTCAGTGACATGTGTACAAATGAATTCAATACATATATATACAACAACAAATAAATAAAGTCACTGTGAAAAGCGTCGTCCTATCTCCGCTAAACGGGCTAACAGTCAGTGTGTAAAATCAGCCAGTTGCTTGGAAAGGCTGTTGTATGGAGGACTGGTGTAGGGAAACCAGGACATACATGAGTTGGTGAACTTGCCGCCGTAAAATGACAAAACATGTTTAATACCAATCCATTTATCTGCAGGATTACCAATCATTAATAAACCTGAACTAATTAACCATCGCGTTATTTAAGCAAGCATACACCAGCCTTGAAACACTTCTTAACCCTCTCTCACCTACAATTAGTCTGCAGCAGACGCGTTAGAAATATGTAGGCAAACATGTGAAATATCTTTATATAAGAAAGGTTGATTAATGTAACGAGTTAAGAGCACTTTCTCCTTTTGTCACAAGGTTTTCAAAAGTCAGCTGCTGCGAGGGTGTCAGAAAGCTTCTTAATACAGGAAATAGTTAATGGTATCCTTAAACATATTCATGTACATTAAATAAAGGGACTACCCATTGCAATAATATTGTTTTCGAGTATAAATTCCATTTTGATTTATTCTGTTATAAAATGCTTTACTTGCGCACCATTGATCCCAATACCGTAGCATTTTAGTAATTGATTAAGAAATCAATATATCAATGTTTACAATCTTAACCTTCCTTACCCTAACACAGTACATATGAACCAGGAGACGACATTGAAAATATCTAGCCATACACTACTTTAATTATTGTTAACAAAAAAAGTTGCCTAATTATTTTCGAAGTCGTCTGCTGCAGATTTGTTGTATGTGGGAAAGGGTAAAAATGTACACATACACATACTGATTTCATATTGATCTGACTCCACTCTATGCACGAATATGGATTTAACCATTTACCATTTGCAGACGCATGATTCAAGTCAAGGTCTACTTCTTTGAACTTGTAAGGATTTGGGTTTCATATTAGCCAAAGGTTATGAGTTTTTCTCTTGCTACAAGAGTATGATGCATCCTATATTTCACAACAAGGGCTGTCAATTGATATTCTTCTGTACACCTGAACATGCATACAGTGCAATAATACGGGACCTGGCCCAGAGATAAATGGTACTTCAAAATGTGGTCCACGACCCTGTTGTTCAAGTTAATGACCTGGTTTTACCTGGAGTGGCATCTTACGCAACGATATGCTCTCATTTTCCTGGAAGCCTTTTCCTCCATGGATTTCATTCTGCTGGATTTTTGGCTGTCAGTAACTGTAACAATTTAAAGACATATTTACTGAATGATTCATGAGTTTCTTGTTTGAGTTTTGCCCTCTTTCCTTACTTTTCTTTAAATGATGAGAGAAAACCAGCCATCTGTTTTCATAATAGGACATGCTAGCAGCTATACCCTTTTCCCGTATCGATTGACGTTGAGCATTACAAGACCTTTGGTTTTTAAATATAATATCCTAGCAGCTTTACCCTTTTTTCCGTATCGATTGGCTTTGAGCATTTTCAGACGAATGCAGAATAGGGGATCTTAATATGAGGTAGCCCGTTATTGTTGTTTACAAAGCAATCAGCACTAACGCCATTAATCGGATAAATGAATGAATGTATATTGTTTTATAGCGCATCGACAGCTAAGGTCATTTAGCGCGCAATTAAATTTAATTATGCATGATCCCTGGGTCATTAATCGGATAAACTTCTTAGATAAAAAAAACCAATGGTAATATACATATGTCAGCATCAGAGAAAAGAAAGGTATACTAAACGATACGCAAGAACAGTATTTACGTGGAGCTACATTGGATTGGTATTCTTTGGGACGAGAGGTTACTTCCTTCCCTTATCTATATACGACATCCATGTTGGGCACTGTGTATCCTCATGTGGCTTAAGTTTATCATGGTGAACTATTTTTTTCTTTCCCATCTTTGTCTAACTGGAGGATGAAATAAATATCAGACAATTTTCTTTTGATTGGAAAAGGTCCTGTATGCAATGGTTGTAACTTTGGCGCTACTCTTACTCTTCTTTCCTCATAAAACACAATACCCTATCACCCTCCTTATAGTTGTTGTATGAGATTCTAACATCTTGTAGTTGTTTAATTTTCTTTTGATTGGGAAAGGTCCTGTATGCAAGGGTTGTACCTTTGGGGCTACTCTTACTCTTTTTTCCTCATAAAACACAATACCCTATCACCCTCTTTATAGTTGTTGTATGAGATTCTAACATCTTGTAGTTCTTTACTTATCAAAGATATGCATTGTCTGCCTTGTCTGGCTATTTCATCCGAGACTGAAGGCTATCAGTGTGATCGCCTAAACTGGTACAGTTTTGATTTACCACGGTCTGTTTAGTGTATGACAGTCCTCGGATTCGTATCTCCAAATACTAGCATGTCTGGGGTTAAACCTGTAGTTTCATGTCGAGATGCTCTGTGTGCTCCTGCGAGACAACCTAAATATAAATCCCAGTCCTTCTGCTCTTGGCTAAGGTAAGCGTTCATCATCTTAATCTGCGTTCTGTTGAATCTTTCAGTTTGACCATTACCTTGGGGATGTCTGACTCTGGTACGCGTCTTACGAATTGAGCTCCTTAAACCATGACTTTCATAGTTGCTTCCTTGGTCACTATGAAACGCTAGAGGGCATATCCATCTTGAAATAAACTCGTTTAGTATTTTGTTAGCAAAAGTTTCCGCAGTCTGATCAGGTGTTGGAATTACTTCTACATATTTTGAGAAATGGTCAGTAAATACTAATATATATCTGTTGTTGCGTGCTGTCACTGATAGAGGCCACATCAAATATGTTGCGACCATATTTTATAAAACTCCTGCTCTTTAGCTACCCATCCCTGCTTGGAGCGTTTTCAGTGGTTCCTTATTTCTAGCGGATTCATCACACCTCTTAATATGAACCTGTATTTCGCCTTTCATCTTATACCAATAATAAGAGTGAAGACACTGGACTATTATTTCAAGTTCATATGGAACATAACTTTTGACATTTAGTTAGGTATTTCTTACCACAAAAACGTTTTCATAGCACCCCGTTATTTACCTCTAATTGATCCCAAAGCAACCAGTAATGCTTACTTGCTGGACTAGCTAAAAGAAAACTTTCCACTTGAGGTTTAAGAGTGTTTTCTTTTGCCAACAACAAAGGTCTTATCCATATATATTTATGTTGTGAGTTTCTGATATCTCTTTGCTCCTCAGCCAGCTGATGTTTTCTCTGAGTGTTCTTGGTATAAGCTCGGGTGAATTCCAAGTACTGGTAGAGGGCGCCTTACACCCGGCATTACTTTTGCTTTCCGAGATTTATTTGTAGTTTCTACCCTATGTTGGATGTTTTGGATTTGAAGACTTGCTAAGGGACTCCTTTGAATGTTTTACGTTAGAAACAGCAGTCTGACCACTTGCCTCATTTGAATGTTTTATGTTAGAAACGGTAGTCTAGCCATCAGCCTCATTTAAATGTTTAGTGTTTAAAACAGTGGACTTGGTTGCCTCATTTGAATGTTTTATGTTAGAAACAGTAGTCTGGTGACCAGTCTCATTTGAATGTTTCATGTTTGAAACAGTGGGACTAGCTTGCTTCATTTGACTGTTTGACATCAGAGACATTAGATTAGCAACATTCCTCTTTTGAAATAGTAGACTGGACTCTGGATATGTTTTGTGTAATCTCAGTTGATTTGCCTAAAGCTGCCCATTGCAGTTGTATTTATTCGGCCCTATTTCTACATTGCTTACAAGGTCCACATTTAAGGGGTTCTGACATATCTACATTTGGGCAGGTGCAGTCTTTTGGAGTATTACACCTTGATAACGCTTCACAATGGCCTTGCTTTTTACCGGTCATAGAGAGACAAAATTTCGATCCATCTTGCAGCATTTCCACTCGGCTCCTTCAGCCTGAACAGCCATTTCTTTACCAGAAACGTTCTTCCTAATATATATTGCCTAAAGTATTCAATGAAGTACCTAACTTTATCATCCTGTCGTTGCGACAACACTGCACCTATGCCATGGCCCAATGCATCCACATCCAGAATAAATTCGCCTCTTTCATTTAAAGGGTATCACATCATAGCTAATTTGTGCCTTTTTAACGGTGACCAATAATGTCTCATAGTCAGTACTCCATTGGAAAATTTCGTTTTTCTTTATTAAATCGGTCAATGGTTTGGCAATTTTTGAAACTGGGACTTTGACTACATTGTTGGGATCAGGTCGAGACTATATGACCCCGGAATACTACTTCTATTTGTAATAGATTACATGTGTCCGGTTTGAAGTTTAAACCAGCTTGCCTTATTCTTTCCTAAACTTGTTCCATTCTATCCAGATCCTCTTTCAGAGTTGAAAGAAAAAAAAAATAAAATCATCTACGTATATAATACATGTCTTCCATGGTAGACCTTGGAGATCCAACTCCCTAGTTCGTTGAAAAGAGGATGCAATACTATTAAGTCCAAATAGCATACGCGTCATCTCATAGTGGCCGTATTTGCAACAATATGCGTTTATGGGTATATATTCTTCCTTGAGTATAATTTGAAAGTAGCCACTACTGAAGTAAGTTGAACCGGCTACTGCATCGATACAGTTGTTCACCTTGGGAGTGGGGATCGGACTGGTTTGACAAGTGCGTTGACCTTTCGATAATCAACACCTGATAAGGCCTGGTAGCACCGGATTTCTTTTTAACCAGGACAATAGGCGGTGCCCAAGGTGAAGTGCTTTTACGTATAACACCATTTGCTAACAAGTCCTTTATGGCTTTCTTCTCAGCATCGGCAGATGCCAAGGGTACTTTTCTAGGCCTCTGTCTGACCGGGTCAGCATCACATGTTTTAAATTCATGCTCTGTAAGATTTGTAAGTCCCAAATCCAATTCATCGTTTGAAAAAATATCTTGATACTTAAACAGCATTTCTGCGATCTGATTTTTCTCTGGTAGGTGTTAACCTTGAGTTGACCTATCATATAAGTTTATCAGATGAACTGGTTCTGCTTGTCGCCTGTCCACCCTTTGGATGTTTTCTCTATGAGACTCGTTCTTGTTAGATTTAATTCTACTCTTCCCACGCATGAATGATTGTCGTTTTCTTCCTTATTCTCTTATTCTATAACTGTACTGATTATTTTTTCTATCGACTCCTCAGCTCTTCCTATCTTTGCATTTTGCCGTAACACAACTTCTGATGGAAAAGGGTTTCTCACCTTACAAGTAGGGGTTTTGTTAACATCAATCAGCGTATAGGCTACTTTTACAGGAAATCGTTCCTCTGGATCTGGTACGCCCTCGACCAAAACTTCTGATTAAAATCTACTGACAAACACATCTACTACCACCTCGGTGTATCCTGGCACAGTAAATTCGTCAGCCATTTCCACTTTCCGTGCTGTATCATCTATCCCTATTTGAATACATGGTATACTCACACCCTGTAATTGGATAATTCATTTACTGAGTAATGTATCTGCTGGTCCACCTTCTCCATTCTGAAGAACTTCCATGCCTAATAGTGGTTCATCCTCAATTTCAACAGAAATAGCCTCTGTCCTCAACGTAAGAGAGCCTAGCTTCAAGTTAAACTGTTTTTTTCCAAGTTCTTTAATTGGCGAACCTGACACACTTGTAAACATGATGACTTACTCAATGTAGGACGCGCCCTGGCGTCCATTTTGTTAAACATAGTGTCAGATATAATTCAGATGGTTTGAGCAGCAGAAATCTTT